>CAUYON010099222.1:0-36823 GCA_963573935.1 Arctocebus calabarensis
ATAGCTCATGTCATTTACTTAGTTATTGCGTTAAGACATTTATACTCTATACTAATAGATCCAACATGTATCCTTGCATTACGTACCATAGTTGTTATTCACCACTCACCCTCCCTTGATCTGACCTCCCCTCTTCCCTCCCATCCTTCCCTTATCCCTCCTTTATCTTCAACCATAGTTGTGATCTATTCTTCATATGAAAGTGTGAGTGATTGTAAATTGGTTTCATAATAGTACTGAGTACATTGGATATTTTTTCTTCCATTCTTGAGATACTTTACTAAGTAGGATACATTCTAGTTCCATCCATGTAAAGGTAAAAGTGGTAAAGTCGCCATCTTTTTAAAAGCTGCATAATATTCCATGGTATACATATATCACAATTTATTAATCCATTCATGGGGTTATGGGCACTTGGGCTTCTTCCATGATGTGGCTATTATGAATTGAGCTGCAATGAACAATATGGTGCAAATATCTTTGTTATAAAGTAATTTTTCATCTTTTGGATATACTCCTAGAAGAGGAATTGCAGGATCAAATGGCAGGTCTACTTTTAGATCCCTAAAGTATTCTCCATACTTCTTCCCAAAAGGGATGTATTAGTTTGCACTCCCACCAGTGCAGAAGTGTTCCCTTTTTGTATTTTTTCTATAATAAGATATTATGATTTTTTCTCAACCTTTCTATAACTTGCTATATACACTCATTTTTTTAATATTCTAGAACAAACTAAAACTTTTGTCTCTAGAATGAATCTATTCTGTGTTTTCCTTGAAAACCATACTAGGCTGCCTTCTAGCTATTGAGGGCTGATTTTCCTTTCTCATTTTGTATGATTTCACTTTTTCTTAATTTATTGAGGTTTTTATTCCAGGATATGGTCTATTTGGAGAATATTCCATGTTCATTCGAACCATCTTACAACACCTCTTTTTATCCCTAGTAATACTTTTTGTTTTGAGATTTATTATATGATATCAAAGCCACTAAAAATTTCTTAGACTATTGTTTTCATAGTATATTTTCAAAATTATTTTAACCTATATATGGTACAGAGAATGATAAACTGCAAAGGACCATGAGAAAATTTGGACTATAATGGATATATTCAGTATTTTGATACCATGAGAGTTATATATCTGTTAAAACTCATCAAATTATACACTCAAATTGAGTGTGTTTTTTGGTACAAAAATTATACCTTAAAATGGTTGATTAAAGATATAGAATAAAAACAAAAAAATTTAGAAAATTCCCCAAGTATTTGGTTATTAGTATATTCTAAATAAACCATTACAACCATTGTAGGGATAAAGAAAAAATTATAATAAAATCTAAAAAATTTTCAACTGAATACTTTTGAAAATACTGTCAAAATATGCAGGAACCACCTTCAGCAATGGTTAGAGAAAAATCCATAATGTTAACTATATTACACACAAAGAGATATTTAAACAGTTGCAAACGAAGGCGGAAGGTCAGGGACATGAGAAAACAAACCATCCCTGACACCCCCCTTTGGTGTGTGACTGCGCAACAATCAATTCAGGTTTCCATCATAGGAATCTGACAGCAAAAATTAAATCTACGGTAAGGCAGAAGAAAGAAACAATAAAGATCAAAGCAGAAATCAATGAAATTAAGAATGGCAAATAATAGAGACAATTAACAGAGCAAAAAGTTTGTTCTTGGAAAATACTAACACAATTGGCAAATCCCTAGATAGGAAACATGCTATTCGTTTTCTTCTGGGCCATGAACAGCCTTACCAAAGAAAACTGGGTATCTAAGTGTTCTAGATAATGTTAGTTTTATTACCTGAGAATAGCCAAGACAATTAGGGATATTTGTCTTTCCTAACAGCAGTAGGTATAATTTGAAGGATGCATAGACGTTTACAATCAAAGTAAGGTAAGGACACTGTCAGTTAGCCATTCAATGCCATAAAATTATGAACAAATTTACAAAATTTATCCAAACCTTAGAAATAAAATTTATCTAAACCTTAAGAGCAAATGGTCCATCTCTCAGTGCCATCCATATGGGATCATTATTTAATAAATACATCTGATGATTATTTCATTCTTTTAGAAAATTAAACTGGCACATTTACTTGTGTTTTACCTGGTTCTTTACTATTTGATTAGAGCCAGATACTGTGAAATTCATGTTATCTTGTAGATTTCTGTGTGATAGAAAAGATAACTTCCATAATTATTTTGGATTTTGTTTGTTTTCTTTACTGTTAAGTAACCAGTTTTATAGCTAGCAATCTCATCCTAATATTATTGTATTCTAATTCTTTTAAATATAGATACTTCCTCAAAATGCTTTTTTTTTGTTGTTCAGACAGAGTCTCACTATGTTAATCTTGGTAGAGTGCTATGCTATCACAGCTCACAGCAACCTCAAACTCTTGGGCTGATGCAATTCTCTTGCCTCAGCCTCCGAAGTAGGTGGGACTATCGGCACCCGCCACAACCCCAGCTATATTTTTGTTGTTGTCATTGTTTAGCAGGCCCAGGCCAGGTTCAAACCTGCCAGCCCCAGTGTATATGGCCAGCGCCCTAACCACTGAGTGATGGGCACTGAGCCTCTCAAAATGCTTTTTGAATTGGCTTTCCCATTTCACTTGCTGATGTTAGGAGACAGTTCTTATTGGTCTGTCACATTTCTGCATGTCTTTTAAGTTCTGAATTATCTTTTCAAGAATGTTTGTTTAGCAAACAATCTTGGAAGATACAGTTTTCCTTCCAAAGCAAAGTACAAGTTTTTTTTATAGCCTTTGGAAGACAGAGACAAGTATCCCTTCAGATAGGGGTTAAGACATACTTAGAAATACTTATTATAAAAAATACAGAATACCCACACTCAGAGTTCCTCTGCTAGATGGGCAAGCATCACTCAGCTGTCTTCATATCACTGTGTAGAAACCGTAGTTTGGAGAACTCATACCACACGTGTTTATGCTCATACTGTATTATTACCATGAATAATAAACTTTTGTTTCAACTCAGGAGTCTTATATCTTCTGCCAGTGTCCATGAATCCTTAGTAAGCAATGTTTTAGCTCACAAGTTAGGCAAAATCTCATACCCTTTGCACAGATTTGTTTGTTTGTTTGTTTGTTTTTGAGAGGGGATCATAGTGGCATGATCATAGCTCACTGCAGCCTTTAACTCCTGGGCTTAAATGATCCTTAGCCTCCCCAGTAGCTGAGACTATAGGCAAGAGCCACCACACCTGGCTCCTTCACAGTTCTTGATCGTTACTTTAAAAATCGGACAAAATATGTGGCTTGTTTATTCTAGATGAATTGTGTTTCAATTCTTTGAAAATTGTAATTTAACATGTTGATAGGTCATCCTCCAAGATACCCAAGTGGACTTACCCACTGATTTCAATAGAAATGCATTGTCCAAGAAGTAAACTAAATGAGATACATATATGTACACTGAGGTACGTCTTTTCTTGGCTCTAGAGTGGTTTCCAACCAACCTTACCTTTGCTAACTTACTGTTTCTCTAGCTTTTTCTTTTTTTTCCTTTCTTTTTCCTTCCTCATTTTTCCCCCCAGTTCTTGGTCAGGTCGGTTAATTGGTCTAAGTCATTTATTTAACTGGGTGTGTGGACTAAGTCACTTTCTGCCTGCAGGGGCAAAAACTAGTGGTACAGTAAGCTACTGTTGTGGTAGCCAGATGAATCCCTTTTGTATACATGAATGTCTTTGGTATATGTCCAATGAATGCTTTATTATTGATTACAACAGTAACAGGTAATCTGTTTTGTGTTTTAATCATTTAATAATCTCTGCATGAAGGATAGGGAATCTATTCTTTCCCAGGTGAGAGAAAACAGAGACTATAGCTTGCTTTTCTGTTTGGCTATTTGTGAACCTATATCAAGTAAGAAAACATTTTTGTGCGCATTACACAGCAGTACACTTACTGAATATAGCCCTTTGATATCTAGATTGGAGTTTTTCTGTTCTGTGTTTACTTTCTCCTGTGGCTAATGTACAACTAAAGCTGCAAACTCTGTGTGATTTTGTGATTGAGGAAAGTCTTTACCTCTTCTTATGTTGAAAAAGTGATCTTTCATTTTAGACAGACAAATTAGAGAATCTCCTCCCAGGTTTTCTTCCCATTTGTTCTAATTTGTCCCTCAAATAATTCATCTTGTTCCTGTCAGAAATTCCCCAAGTGGTCACAGTCATTTTATATTATCTTTGGTGAAATTAGTCCAGTTAGGGAAATATGCTCATGAGCGAACACATGTTTGGCCCAGAGTGTCTAAGAAGATCCCATAACAACTGCAATACTCAGTAAAAATCGGGTCCATCAGTGAGTCTGGTAGTCTTAAAAAAAAAAATAGCCTTTAATTCCTGGGCTTAAGCCAGAACAGCAACAACAACAACAATAAAAACCCCATAACTCCAAGCAAAAGAAACTAAGTAGTTATCATAGAAAAAAAGGCAAAACTGAGAAATGTCCTTATTAGTTTTGAAAGTGGCTTAAGGCAAAATTTGTCCTATGAAGAAGCTGGTCTGATGAGATCCTTTGAAGCTGTCAGCCTTAGGAGCTTCATGGAGAGAAGCTTATTCACTTATTGAATCTATGCTCACCCTTACAGTTTTCTTTTATAGACTCACAACAAAAAGCGACAAGAGCTGACAAAAAAAAAAAAAAAAAAGCCAAAACATTGTCTAATTAATAAGAAAGTTTTCCCACCAGATATGAGTTTTCAAATCTGATCCAAATTATCAAAGAGTTCTTACAAGAGTAATCTGTTTGTAGGACACAAAATAAACTCAGGAATAGAGTGCTTCATGTAAGTATATTGGCCTGAGCCCCCAAAGGAGGACCTACTTCACTCCTGCACTAAGAGGATGATCAGCCGTCAATTCCTTGCAAGGCCATCTGAAAAACCTGTAGATCAAGCACAGCTAAATTTATTAGACTTTAATAAAGTAAAACCCCACATTTAAAATCTTAATAGTGGCTCAAAAGGGAGATTTCAAGGAATAATATGTATAGTGGTTAGAGGGCTCAAGCTCATGAGGTTTAGGGTCAAGTCTCTCATGGCAGGTAACTGATTGTGACACAATTTTGATGTAATAATTTGAGATTGGTGGCATAGCAAGGAGTTAACTATTGCCAGACAAGCAAGCTGTTTGCTCAAGGGGGAAATTTATAATCCTAATAGGTGAGCTGTTTATCCAAATGAGCAAAGTATTTGCCAGGACAAAATTGGTTTGCAGAAATTCCCTGACCAAACACTAAAATTTAGTGGTTTATAGTCTTATCTCCCAGGGCTACAGTTCTCTGGAACAGTTTGATACGCTGCCATAGGTGGTCTGAGTTCTCAGAACCTTTTGCTATAGCTTGGTCAGTGAGTGAATGCCTGGAAGGTATCCCTGACTTAAGCCTATTTCCCACATGGAAATCAGTTAATATTTTCCCCAAGAAAAAAATGTTATGTTGCATTAGAATGTAGCCTTTCTTTAGAATGGTAATATTTCTATTTCCTTGCAAAGGTGGTATTGATTGTTAATAGATTAGACTTTAGGAAGTTTTGCCAAGATTTGTATCTCTGATTCTTTCAGGATTACTGGGTATTCAGCCCTTCCAAAGGAAGGGTCTATCCTTCCTTAACCTGTTCCCATTCACATCTAGCAAAAATTGATCAAACCTCTAGGATCAGTAATAATTATTTTTTGATTTTAATGTTTAATAGTATTTTTCCCCCTCAAGAATCTGTGCTAAGAAAAATTTGACAGCTTTTCCTTAAGATCCTTTGGAAAGGCCAATACATTGAAGTTTTTCCTTCTAACATGATTGAGAAAATAAAAAATAAGATTACAGATGATAGAATCACTCTGACCACGTAGTAACAGAAGTTATTTCATTGTTTTGGACTACAGCAAAAACTTCTTTGCCAACAGTAATGCAGTGAAGCAGTTTGAGTAGATGCCCCCAAAATGTTACAGTATGACTTTCTTAAAACAGAGAAATTAAAAACTAGATTTGATTCACTCATCATTAAATATTAAAAACATTTCTCTCACTCATATCAATGGGCCTTTTAATTTGACAAAGGTGAAAAGGCAAACATACACAGGCAAAATAGATATGTAAAGAGAATGATCATACTGCACACACACTGTCAGCAGAAAGGTCTTAGAAGTCAAGAGTGCAAAAACCAAAACAAGCCGTGGAGATGCCTGGAATATAATCAGACTATCTTCAAATATTTATGAAAATTCTAACTCATAAAAATCTCATCTTCTCTTCTAAAAGATAGAAGGAATATGAAAAGAATGACAGTCTGATATGATCAAGCCCAGAGGTCTTTGAAGTGAGGCAGGTGCATATTTAAATACCTCCGGGAACAAACAAGTAAAAAATCCGAATTAGATGACAATGACAAAGCAAGTTGACAACAATCTCAGGAGAGGCTGCATATTTCTTGTAGAAGACAAGCACAGGCATTTCTTGCTTAATGTCCATATGCAGGTTTTGAAAGTCAGGACTTGTGCACAAAATTTTGAAGGGGAGGCTATTTCCTATTATTTTAACCAAAACGTATAAAGTGTTCAACATCCACTCAAAGCCTCTACTTTCAAAAATAGTTGCAAATGAGTAACAGACTGAAATGTTGGGATGTAAAATTATTATTACTAAAAATCGTATTGTGAGCAGTAAAGCTATCATGGCTCTCTACACCATGGACACCATAAACACAAAAGTACCTTTTACTGGCACCTTATGAGATGCTTGTCTAGGCTTTGACACTGATTCCATCATGCTATTATATTTGAATCACAACTCAAGGATTTTTTCCTCCCATCATTTTGATTAAAAAATATTGCATTGAGCTTTGGGGACATAAATAAACATTTCCTCCACATAAACATCAGCCTCAAGTAGTATATTGAGAGATAAATATATTTTATGAAGTTAGAGATATTGAAAACCAAGAAGCATCCTACTGGGAACATCTTAACTGAGGAGAAAAATGTGATTTAAATGCATGGACTTGAACTATGTGAAGCCTTCCCCCATCCCCTTTTAAAGTTATAGCAATTAAAAATAAGACAATTTGAGCCTCTTACTGTTGTCATTAAGAATCATTCTGGAAGACAGACTTAAGAAGGGAGGACATGCTGATACACGCTAAAACATGTATGAATGAATCTAAGGACATAATGCTATGTGAAATAAGCCAGTCACGAAAGGCAAAAACTGAATGAGTTCACTTACAGGAAGTATCTGGAGTAATCAAATTCATAGAAACAGAAAGAACAATGGTTGTCGGGGATTAGGAGCAGAGGGAAATGGGAGTTGTTGGATAAGGACAGTTTCACTTTTACAACATGAAAAGTTCTGGAGTTTGGTTTCACGGCAATGTGAATTTACTGAACGCTACTGAACTCTACATTTAGAAATGGCAAAGATGGGGCTGCGCCTGTGGCTCATTGAGTAGGACGCTGGCCCCATATACCAAAGGTGGCGGGTTCAAGCCTGGCCTTGGCCGAACTGCAAAACAAAAAAATAGCCGGGCTTTGTGGCAGGCACCTGTAGCCCCAGCTACTTGGGAGACTGAGCAAGAGAATCACCCAAGCCCAGGAGTTGGAGGTTGCTGTGAGCTGTATGACGCCACGGCACTCTACCGAGGGCGATAAAGTGAGACTCTGTCTCTACAAAAAAAAAAGAAATGGTGAGGATGGTTAAGGCTTATATTCTTCACTTTTTTCTACAATGTAAAAGGGCAAAAAGGGTGAGAGGTCATTCTAGAACCTCAGCTTACTCAAAAAATTTCTTGGTATAATATATTCACCCCTTAAATGATTAAAAATATTTTCACACAGAAAGAATTAGGAATATGTATAAAGAAATTAAGAAAGTAAAACCCGTAGTGTTAATTTTGCATTAAGGGATTCTGTATATCTGCCACTATTTTTTTTATTATATTTGTTAGCCTTCTTAGACTCATATTCGATTTTCTAAAATGTATTTGTGTAATTGACTTAGGCTTGTGATGGTAAATTGAATTCTTACTAAATGCATGTACATTCTTGAAAAACCTAAGATAACTTGAGGTATTTATAAGTTTAATTTAAGAGAGTAATAGAATTAGTATTGAAGACTTTGTTAGAATATTGTATTCCAAAAAATAAAACTGAACATTTTAACAGAAAGTGGTATATATAAAAGGAAATTCAATAAATATAGATGTTTAAGGGAATTTAATAAGATTTTAAAATCTTCCTCAAAAGCAATAATAAAAATTTGCTAGACTTTGAAAAGGAATTCAAAAGATATATATAAGGCAAACTAAAAACTTAAGATAGAATCAAGTTAATAAAATATTTGTTTGAAAAGAAACCTAAGTAAACCTCACTAAATGGTCTCTTCTTCACATAAAATCAGCACCTGAGGGCATCAAAAAACTCACTGACAATAATAATAAAGATGAAAGGTTTTCTCCTCTGAGCCCTCTTTTCAATTAGGCCTAAACCTGGGCCTATAAAGACTTGAATAAACACTAACATAGGTCAGGTGCAGGGGTCACATATGTAATCCCGGCACTTTGGGAATCTGAAGCAAAAGGATTGCTTGTGGCCAGGAGTACAAGAAAAGCCTAGGCAGTGTATCAAAACTCTGTCTATACAAAATAATAATTATCTAGGCATGGTGGCATGCACCTGTAGACTTAGCTACTCAAGAGGCTGATGCAGGAGGATCACTTGAGCCCAGATGCTGAGGTTACCGTGAGCTATGACCAGGCCACTACACTCCAGCCTGGGTGACAGAGTGAGACCCTGCCTCAAAAATACAAAGACAAAAACAAAAATCCATAGTTTCTAACAGCTCAAGGCTGTACTCCTAGAATGACCCTAGCCCCTGTTGAGTTCCTGCCTAAGAAAATGCAATGCTGTCAAAAGAATTTATTATTTGTTTCAGCCAGCACCTGAAGATAGAGTTCCTATCCCCCAGCGTCCATGGGAGGATAGGAATCTACCTTCAATAAGCACCAGTTTGTAGGCCCAGAGAGATTTCACAGGGACCATCCCCTTTTTTGCTTTTTGTAATTTTTCACTTCTCCAATTCCATTGAACCCCCAGTTTAGTGCCCTGCCTGTTCCCTCACCATCCCTTTAAAACATCCAGTCACTTTTGTACAAATCTGAGTTCAGTTCATGTTAGACTCTTTTCTTTATTGCAGTAGTCTGTGTGTGATTAAATCTGTCCTCAGCACTTTAACTAGGGTCCAACTTTGTTCATTTTTGACAGAGGTAAAGAAAAAGAATGAGAGTTGGGCTACAGCAGGCTAAATGACCTAAGATGAGCAAGTCAGGTGTCCTATGGAATCTAAACAGAACTCAATTCAATGACTGAGCTATGGCTAAAAATGTCAATGTGGAGTATATGTCTTCCTATTCAAGTTATATTAAAACCTCCTAGCTCTCTGGGAGGCTAAGGCCAGTGGATTGCTTGAGGTCAGGAGTTAGAGACCACCCAGAGCAAAAGCAAGACCCTGTCTCTCCTAAAAATAGAAAAACTAGTGGGCTGTGGTGGTACATGCCTGTAGTCTCAGCTACTGGAGAGGCTGAGGCAGGAGGATTACTCAAGCCCAAGAGTTTGGGGTTGCTGTGAGCTATGACGCCACAGCACTCTACCAAGGGTGACAGAGTAAGACTCTATCTCAAAAAAAAAAAAAGTTATACTGAAACCCTTCTCAGTTATTTTTGACCTCAGAGCTTTTACTCAGTTGTTTATTCGTTAACTGCCATGCCCAGGCAATTTGTAACTCCCGGGGTAGGTCTGAAACTGTGGGGCCAAGACAATAAGGAATCTTGATAATGAGTAGCCTAATTCCCTCTTCTCTGGGGCAGAGTATCTTACAATTCAACTCAGGAGCAGAAGCAGTTTGAAACTGTGTCTCTGGCTCTTAAATATTTTCCCACAATCAAAAATAGATTTTCTTTTATTTTTAAGTAACCTGCAAAGTACTCTGCTCAGCAATATATACATTTAATAATTTGGGAGGAAGGTAAATAAAGATGACCTGGTATGAGACCATTTTAACGAGCCAGTTTCTCTCGGAGTAAGCTGTAGGACTATGGGACATATGAAGTACATTTCAAAATCAGTCAGAATCACTTACTGATCACCCTCTGTGTGTATATTACTGTGTTAATCTCATTGACAATTCAAAAGAATAACAGTCGGAAAAGACTTAGACTTCCAACGACCTGTTTGGAGTCTGGAACACTGCTGGGTAGGCAAGCTCAGGGCAACTTGCTGCAGCCCCGAGTCAGTTTCAGGGTACTAGGTCATTCCCTAGGGTAAGAAGAAAGGAGATGAGAACTGTAAGTAGGCTATAAAAATGAAATTGCCTCCAAAGCAATCCTTAGATCAAAGGTCAAATGGAACATATCAAGCAGGGATAGGGAAACCCATCCAAAATTATGCCTCCTACAAACTGCAAGATTTGGTGCAACTATTAGTTCAATGAAGAATTTTTAGATTAAAAAAAAAAAATCACTGCCCTCTTTGGGAGAGTGGAAATTGTACAATGTCCAGACCATAACTACAATCCCTGTCAGACTCACAACAGCTGTAGTAATCAGCCAAAAACAATCAAAACTTGGTCAATGACTGCCAGCTTCCCCTAATTTCTGGCTAACTTCCAATTCAGAACCAACCAGAGAGAGCCAAATACACTCCTCTAAAAATCACACAGGATGTCTCACTTCTAGCTACCCCATCTCCAGCTCTCCAGCTTCCCTGTGCCAGCAGACACAGACTTGAAGTTTTCCCTTTTTTTCCCACTCTAAAGCTTCCATGGCTGCCCTGGAGCCTCTGCCATAAGCAAGTGATAGTAGCTAACTCCCTCGCTATAGCAAGCTCAGAATAAATAGCCATTTAAAATTCTCATTTCCACGGTCTTTGTTTATTTCCAGTTTTACAGAAGGCCTCAACTAAATGCACTCTGCGCTGTCTGTTACTTTGAACCCCAGCCTTGCACCAGGTGCAGTAGCTTTGACTGGAGGCCCTTGTGCCTTGCTCACACAAAAGAGTTAAGTGAGCAGGGGTCTGAACTCTACCCTCTCTGAGTTGAGTTCCTCAGCTATTTCTTCTCAGTTTGATGAGCAGACTTTGTTACTGGTTCCCATTTTTTGACTTCCTTGGTGGAGGTAGGTCCTTCTTTGCTGTCTTTTGTGTTGTGCTGTTTGAAGGTATTGTTTGTCGTAAGAAGGAGAGGCACAGGCATAGACCCAATAAGCCTGTTTGTTGTCCCAGCTGCTCTCACAGACTCCTGAATTGGTGGTTCTTACCGGATGAGTGTATGAACAAATCCGGTCTGGTCAAACTAGATGAGTTTTTCCTTTTGTCTTGACCTTTTGTTTTAAGAGCTCTGCTTAGTGCACAGAGAATGTTCTCTGGTTTTCCTCCTGCAGGGTGAGGGTTAGGAAGGTATAGATTATAGGATCTTTGTGTGGGTGCAGCCCCCCTTCAGGTTAGGAGTTGAAAACATGGATGCACATGGATTATATTTCTGCCAACCATTGCCAGTTCTCACGAGGTCATTTATGTTGGCATTCTCTATTCCCAAGGAAAAACTCCTCTTAATTCTTGCACCTATCTCTGTAAGTGGTATAACTTTACCAAGAATGATTTAGACCTTCATTGTGCACTCTGGGGAACATTAGATTGGAATAGAATTGTTTACTTGAGAAGGCCCTTAAGAAAGAAAGATAAATATTTCTCTGGCCCAATGGGCAATATTTCTTGATTGATATGCAGAGCCCTCAGAGTCTAAATGAAATTCTGAATCAAAAATCAGTTCATAAGAAGATTCTTTGGCCAAAGATAATGATCGATTAAGCAAACTTAAGCAAATGTACTTAAATAAAATAGACCCATTTTCCCAGTAAATCCTCTAGTCCTTCTCCACTGGCTTCCTTATATCCAGCTCTCCCTCTTTCCTTCATAATCTGATCTCATTCTGGACGTCCACGCACTCCTCCTCCTTCCCTTGGTCAATACCCTTTTGCTTTTGCCAGTGCTGCTCCAAGGGGTCTGACATACCACTTGCCTTTAAAGATTCATTTGTCTCATGAGCCAGATATGCAGGTGCCCGCAGAATTTAAATTATCTCCCAGCCCTTACCTATGCCCGTAGAACCCATAGGCCCTTGACCAGAAAACATTCCTTTCTGCTCTGTGACATGGACACCTGAACCTAAGGTGAATTAAAAGCTATAATTAAGGATCTTCCTAAACTCAGATAAGATCAGCAACTACTCATAGATGAATTTACTAGATGAACTTTTGAGTGCATATGACCTGGGTTACCTCACATCTCTCATCTTGTACCTGTACCCTTAAGACCTCAGATGCTAAATCTCAGATAGCAAAAGTTAGACTAACTCAACAAGGGACCAGCAAGATCCCTCTTTAGACAGTAAACCTGAGGGTCAGAAAAATACTCAAAAAAGAGATTAAAGTCACCTAAAAGACATACCTGAAACATTTCCAAAAACAATTAGACTATGATTACATTAGGCAAACAGAAAAAAGATGAAACAGGATTTTCAGAATAAACTAGAAAATGCCTTCTGACAATATTGTAAAGTTAAAAAGGGCACTGCTGTAACAGCAGCCCTTTCATCACATTTTTAAAATGCAATTAAATCTAAAATTGGAGATCTAATTCAAAGCAGAAATGACACTGGGAAATAGCCCTTTACCTGAACTATAACATGTGGCATAACAATTTGCAAAGCCTTTAGAACAAAGATGAGAGAAGACCCAAAGTAAACTTGTGGCCCTGCACGTCAAACAGTTACAGTAGCTCACATCCAACCAAACATCAAATGACAAGGAAAATTTTAGCATTGCAAACAGAAGGGTCACTGGAAAAAGATTGTTGCTCCATCTTACAAAAGAAAAAGGCAAACAAAATTCCTGCAATTCAGATCAATGAGGATGTTCCAAAGAAGTCAAAAGTACCCAATAGCCTGCCTTACCCTTGAACACTAAGGTGAATGAACTATAGATGGTTATCCTCATCAATTTCTGGTGGACATGGCTTCTACTCTTTCTACTTTAAAGTCATCCACCTTTGCTCAACTTAGAGTAAACATACCACACAGGTGGTAGATATTCAAATAACCCACAGATTTTTCCTACCTCTCAGCCCTTAACTATAACCCTTGGCCCCTTAACTGAAAAACATTCCTTTCTGCTCTGTGAAACTACCCCCTGCAAATTTAAAGAGAAAGACTTATTTAGCAATAGAACTGTAATATTAAATGCACTATAGGAAGATACTTTCTTGAGATTACAAAGGACTCCTCTATTCATAATTAAGTTGTTTTTACTCTAGATATAACTTTACTTTCTCTATTATATTTGAGGCATATCTCACGTAAAGATCATGATACTGTAGCTGACACTTCATGGGCTAAAATAATTGGAGCAGAACCAATTAAAATTAAATATATCCTACCAAACTATTACACAAAGACCACCAAAATTCCTTGAAGCCAGAATCAAAGGAAGTGCTCAAACATTATTTTAAGGCTTTATGTCAGAAGGTCTGCATTCGCTCTTGTAGTATTTCCATTCTTCTAAGAAAGAAATCAAACATATTAAGCACTTCCATTTTTTTACAACCTTAGAACCAGCAACAAAATTGTTATCCTTCACTTACCAGTAGCATGTAACCAAATCCCATCCTGTCATTAATTCCACCTGAAATCACATTCTTCAACACTCTGTCTCCCTCAGTTTGCCTCTAGACCAGGACAGTAAACATTCTTATACTTTCACCTCGGAAGGACAATAATATACCTGGACAATTGTGCTCAGCAGTTATTAAAACCTCCTCCTATATTTTCCAGCTCCTCAATCAAAATATAAAAGATCTAAATTTCCCTTGCTATTTAGGCCTGATACAATAGGTAGGTGATGTCCTGCTTTTTCATTGGAGAACAAGGAAGTCTTTAAAAAAGGATTTCATTTACTTGATCTTAGCCATAGCAGAAAGGGACATAAAGTTTCAAACCATGTTACAATTTTGCCAAGTCACAGCCCATTATTTAGAGTATGACCAATCTGAAAAAACACCTCTCTCCTGAACTCCTAAAGACTATCCAAATTTATCCTATATCCCTCACAAAATGAAAAATTGAGAGGTTTCCTAAGTTTAACTAGATACTGGTGACACTGGGTACAAATCCTTCTGAGCTCGTAATGTCTCTTTATGAATTAAGATCTTGCAATGCAGTTGACTATAGAGATGACTGAACAATCTCCAAACAGTGAAGATCTGAATCTCTTGCCTTCTCTGAATTATCTCTCAAAAGTGATAAAATTATCAAAGATAGGGGAGAGACTAAATATACAGACAATGACCAGACCATATATGCAATCCAATTCTGACTCGAAATCTCTACAATGATCAGCCTTGGTCAATAGCCAAGAACATGGCCAATGACCACCAACTTCCCTAATTTTTGCTCTGGCTTCCAATTCAGATGAATCAGAGAGTGCTAAATAATCTCCTCCTTCCCCAAACCAATCGCACAGGATACCTCATTGCTAATTAGCTCACCTTCTGCTTTCCCATGCCAACAACCTCCAATTAGAGCACACCTAAAGCCTCTCTTTTTCTCACTATAAAGCTTTTCTTCTCCCTGCCTGCCTTTGAGTCTCTGCTAAATGCAAGTGATAGAGGTTGCCTTGCTATAGCAAGCTCTGCATAAATAGCCTGTGTGTTCTCATTTAGGTTTCTTTGTTTATTGCCACATCCTCCTCCCAGAATTTTCCCATCTGAACAATTTTGGGTGCTAGCTATGATCACACCTGGAACCAGTCTAAGCATTATGCTACTTAATCTTAAACTCCAGAATAAACACATCCAAGTAAAAATGCCACTGTCTTACTGTGAAGCAATATATAGACACATAATCATTTATCTGTGTCCCAAAATGCATTGATACTATGAGTTTATTCAAAATGAAAAGGTTGCAATTCAAAAGTTGTTAGTGGTCAAGCGGGCCATTCCATGTTTGCACTGTTTTATTAAACTAAGTCATAGTTATCTCATGCTCCAGACTGACCTCTGGAAACTGACTTATAGACCGTAGATATGAATTGTGAGTAGCACATTTCCAAGGATGACATAGTCATTTCTACTAACTGGTTTATTAGGAGAATTGCTAGTAGAAGAAACTTGTGATACACATTTTCATTCATGTACTTTTGCAGAAACATAAAAACTATAATCAGTAGAATACCAAACAACACTGCAAAAAAACTAACATTTTATCTTCATGAACATGATAGAAAAATTATCAAAAACTCAAATAGGCAAAATTGAGTACTGGGTATTCTTGCAACACAGTGTTGGGCTTGAAGCTTTGATTAACTTCCTATTTTTCTGAATTATTTTATAACTCTGTAGAAAAGGAAATTAATATGTAGCTTTTTATATAGTAGAAATATGAATAACTTCTATTCTAAGTCATGTATTGCCCTGTAATATATCAGTTTGGTATTTACCCAAGCAATCTAATACTAATATTCTTTTATTAAATTATCTGTAGATTCCTAGCTCCTTAAATTTTGTTTTCTGTACTAGTTTTAACATCTTACTGGTTCCCCCCTTAGTGAGTTGAATAAAATCTTCGACACATGTTCACTGGAGATTTTCACAAGCGATTTTACATTTTTGAAAATTATACTTTAAGCATTAAAAAATGTAAGCTCTTGGCTCAGCATCTGTAGCTCAGTGGTTAGGGCGCTGGCCACCTCACCAGAGCTGGTGGGTTTGAATGCAGCCTGGGCCTGCTAAACAAACAACAACAACAACAACAAAAATAGCTGGGCATTGAGGCGGGTGCCTGTAGACCCAGCTACTAGGGAGGATGAGGCAAGAGAATTGCTTCAGCCTAAGAGTTTGAGGTTGCTGTGAGCTATAACACTACGAGCTACGACACTACAGCACTCTACGGAGGGTGACAAAGAGACACTCTGTCTCAAAAGGAAAGAAAAAATGTAAGCTCTTAAAGGAAAGACATCATATGACTTTTTCTTTTTAAATATTATAATATGCACTAATGTATATCCTAATATTGAATCAACCTTGTATTTCTGGGACATATTATACTTGATATTTTTACCAAATTGTATTTGCTAATATTTATATTTAGGATATTTGCATTTATAATTGTTAATAGATAACTTATAGAAAAAGAGAAAATCAGACTCTTCTACAAATAATAAAAAAGCAAATATAAAAACTTTGAGGGAGGAGGCAGAGCAAGATGGCCAAATACACAGGTCTGATAATTAAGTTTGTGAACTCATCCTAGAAAAAGTGTTACCTACCTTGTTGCTGAATATTGCTATGATTACCTTCAAAGTATTCCCTTTGGGAAACTGTGCACTGATACCAGTGCCTAGTCTACCCTTCAAAGCAATTTTGGAACTCTTTCTGGAACAGCTATTACAGCTATCATCATATTACCCTTGATGTTCTGAACACCATCAAAATGTCTTCCTTTCAATATTTACTTTATCTTTGGGTAAAGAAAAAACTATATTGAATGTTCTAATACAGTAAATTGTTTCATGGCACTGCCTATGAGAGAGTTTTTAGCCAGGAGAGTTGGCGCCTTGTCACGATGCAAGAGCCACACCTTCTCATGCCAAGACTTTCAGTTAAGATTTTCCTTTTTCTTTATTAATGATTACTTAGTTTTCTATGCCTTTCACGAAAGTCAGCTGATGATTTTAACACAATCTAATGAATTTTTGCAATGTTTCTGTCAGTTCTACTCATTTACTAACTGCCTTTACCTCTCTTCATCAGTGACACCTTCTCTCCCCTCAGAAAAATGTTGAATCCATTTGCACTCAACTGTTTTCTTCATGGCCTTATCCACATATACTTAACTAACAAGTCCCTGATTTCACTTCCACTCTTGCCAAGTTTAGCAAGAAATGTAATGTTTGTTCATTGCTCTATTTCTTGTGATAGCACACAAAAACACACAACAATAATAATGAACATCACTCAGCAAGACATTGCCAGACCTTGACATGAATACAGCTGTGAGACACTGATATACTAAGGTTATGAACCCTTACCAAATTGTTTGTGCAGTGTTGCCAGGGTAAGCAACTCTTGTGGCAAGTTCACAAACTTAATTGTCAGACCTCATAGAACCCTCCAGTGATCATCTCTCTCTTCAACACCAACTTGAACAACTATCCATGCAAAAAAGCATCTTCATAAGAATCAAAAATCAGGCTATTGTTTTAATATTAAGGAAAGAGGCATTATAGAGGGTAGCAAAAATGGTTTTGCACTACCTATCCCATCCCTCCCTTTGCCTGCACTGGTGGAGAGAGAATCTGTGTGCTTGGAGAAGAAAGACTGAAGTGAATGTGGAACTTTGCATTGGAACTTGGGGCCACCCTGTCACAGGGGAATAAAACAGAGAATAGCATTCTTCTGGTGTACATGAAGGAGCATTTAGGAAATCCTCTTCTCCAGGGGTAGGAACCTGACTTCTGGCTATCTCCACCACTGGGTGACTAAAGTGGCCTGGAGACCAGGATAAATTTGAAAGTCCTGCTGCTACACTAGACTCAGAGCCAGTAGACTTGAGGTGCACATATCTTAGGAGTAATGTCCAGGCCAGTGCCTGTATTACTCCCCCAAAAACTTTGGGCAGAGACTCCTTCCAGAATGGAAGACTCCACTCTTCCAAGGAACGCGAAGAGTACAGAGGACTTTGTTTTGCAACTCAGGTACCAGACCAGTCACAGTAAAATAAATTATCAAGCAGATTATAGAAGCCCCGATTCTAGACCTTATCTCCAAGGGGCCTTTCAAGATTAACTCTGAGCCAGAAGAGAACCTGCTACCATGAAGGGAAGGACACAGTCCTGAAAGGTTCAGCACCTGTATACTAAAGAGCCCTCAGACCTTGCATAAACATCAGCCGTAGCCAGGCAGAAGTCACCATGGGCCTTCAGTAAGACTGTGCTGGCCTTAGGTGTGACCCAGTGCAATACCATGAGTGAGTGCTCATATAACCCCTCCCCAACTCCATGCAGTCCAGCATGGAGTGTTAGGAAGAAAGTTAGCAAAGAGAGTGAGAAGCTTTGTCTGGTAATCCAGGAATTCACCTGTATCTTACCCTATCTGCTAAGGCAGAACCACCAGAAGTCTACAGGAGTCAAATTACTGGGCTTGAGATGCCCCCTAGTGTTGATGCAACTTCAGTGGCAAAAGATTTTCGTCCACAATTCTCAATTCCCCTTGATTATCTGGAAAGTCTTCTCAAGAAGGATGAGTACAAACAAGTCCAGATTGGGAAAATTATAATAAACACATAAATCTTCAATTCTGAGACATGAAAAACAACATCAAGCATCACAAGCATCAAAAACATCAGGAAAACAAGACCTCACCAAGCAAAATGACTTAAGCAGCAGTAACTAATCCTGAAGTGATGGAGATATATGACCTCTAAGGCTGAGAGGTGAAATAGCTATTTTGAATAAGCTCAATGAACTTCAATACAACACAGAGAAGGAATTCAACAAAGGAATTTAAAATCTTGAAATAATAAAAAAGCAGAAATTCTGGAGCTGAAAAATTCAATTGACAAACTGACAAGTGCATCAGACTCTCTCATCAGCAGAATTAATCAAGCAGAAGAAAGAATTAATGAGCTTGAAGATAAGCTATATGAAAACACAGAAGATAAAAAAGAAGGCAGAATAAAAGAGAATGAGCACACCTAGAAGTTTAGAAAATAGCCTCAAAAAAGTAAATTTCAGAGTTATTGGGCTTAGAGGAGATAGAGAGAGAGATTGGGGTAGAAAGTTTATTCAAAGAAATAATAACACAGAACTTTCCAAACTAGAAAAAGACATCAATATTCAAGTAAAAGAAGATCATAGAATACAAAGCAAATATAAATATCAAGGCATTTAATAATGAAATTCTCAAAGATAATAGATAAGGAAAGGTTCCTAAGGGAAGCAAATATATATATATTTTTATATATAAATGTATATATATACACATACACACACATATCTGAACTTTGAAACTTCCAAAGGCAAACTTCTCAGTGGAAACCTTACAGGCCATGAGACAGTAGAATGACATATTCAAAGTACAAATAAAGAAGTTTAATCCTACAATATTATATCCTACGAAAATATCCTTCAAACATGAAGGAAAAATAAAAACTTTCTTAAATAAACAAAAGCTGAGGGATTTCATCAACACCAGACTCTCCTTATGAGAAAGTCTAAAGGAAGTTCTTTAATCTGAAAGCAAAGGACATTAATGAAAAATAAAGAAATCATCTAAAGGTATAAAATTCATTAGTAAGAGTAAGTACACAGAAGTCTGAAAAAGCTGGCAGAATAGAAACAGCCTCTCCCAGGAAAAGTAAGGAGAAACACAGGTAGTATCTGCTGTTTGATTGTCTCTATACAGAAACATCACTGTGAAGGCACAGAGAGACATTATGAGACATCAAGATCAGAATATTTAAAAAAGAAAGGAAGGGCTGCACCTGTGGCTCAAAGGAGTTGGGCACCGGCCCCATATGCTGGAGGTGGTGGGTTCAAACCCAGCCCTGGCCAAAAACTGGAAAAAAAAAACCCTAAAATTTCATTTCAGGTGGTGCCTATGGCTCAACAGAGTAGGGCGCCGGTCCCATATGCCGGAGGTGGTGGGTTCAAACCCAGCCCCGGCCAAATAAATAAATAAAAATAAAAAAGAAAGGAAGATAACAAGGGAAACAATTGATGAGTTTTGTAGCACAGTAACAGATACTGCATGGGGACTCTTGAGAGATCAGAGCTCCCAGGTGACCAGTATCATCTCCCATAGCCCCTAACCAAATTGGCCCAGAGACCAACCTGAATTTCTTTGTAGAGCTATCTGACCAGACAAGGGCATGGGGATAGATGCTGGGGTCACTTCAAGGCATTGCAATGTAACAGGGGAGCCTAGGGCGGGCTAGGGAGAAAGGAGATTGACTTATAATTTTTTAAAGCCATAGCCAGGGACCTGAAACCAAGGGCCTCACTTATGAAATGCAGGTGGATTTGGGTAAAAAAAAGGGTGGGAATAGGATGGGTAAGGGAAGGGTGGGGACCCAGAGGGTTACCATCTATTGGGGAAACAACAGGTCACCACCCCATTCATAGAGGCACAAGAAGGTCACAGAGAACACTGTAACACTGAAGCCACAGGCAATTGTGTCAGCCTCACTTGACGTGGCTTCTTAGAGGTCCTGAAGGTCAATGGTTTAGCTTACCATGCAGCAGGCTCAGGCTATGCCCTTGAGAATTGAGCTGCTGCCTCTGAGTCAGCCCCTCAGTTATGTTAAACAGATCAGAATAGCCTTGCTCCTCTACAAACCTGCCCTAGTTTCCAGACCTTGCATGGGTTACTGAATCTTAGTCCCCACTCTGGCCCAGGCCCTGAGGCTTCCTATCCATACCTTGGTGCAAACACCCCCTGAGCATTCAGTGGCCTCCTCCACAGGCCTGCAGTACCAACCTGAATCTCCAGTGCTATACCTGGCCCACAGGGCCCCACCCCAGAACTTCTGTTACCAGAGCAGAGCTGGAAGTTCTGCCCCAAATTCCAAGCCAACAGATTGCTGAATCCTAAAAACCAGCAAAGCAAAGCAAACACATCCAGCAGTTGTTGTTACCACTAACACTAGAGCACCATCTAGTGACCTCTCCCTATTCAAACCCAAAAAAAATAACTCCAACTAAGGAGCATCTTAATCCTGTAGCTTAGATATTCAAAACAAAACAAAACAAAACAACAACAAAAACATAGGGAGAACACCAAAAGGAAGAACCAGCAAAAGAAACATGTCAACATGAGAAATCAGACTGAAACATCTCCCCGAAGGGATCACAATGAAGATACACCAGAAAATTGCAACCATAAAGAAATTGTTAAAATGACAGAAATGGAATTCAGAATTTGGATGGCAAATAAAATGAGTGAAATTAAAGAGAAAGTTGAAAACCAGCAAAAAAAAAAAAAATTCCAAAAAATGTCTCAAGAAATTAATGAAATTAAAGACAAAGTCACCAAGGATCTGGGCAAAATTAGGAATGGAGTTTAAAGAATTGAAAGAGGCATTTGGAGGATTTTGAAATAAGCACAGAGCTTTAGCAATAGATTAAACCATGATGAAGAAAGAATCTCAGAGCTTGAAGACAAGACTCTTGAGCTAATCCAGTCATGTAAAGCAGCAGAAAAGAGAAGAAAAGCAGAGCAGTCTCTTAGAAGTGGGACTATACAAATTGTACAAACTTATAAATTATAGGTAGCCCACAGGGAAAAGAAGATAATCCCCAAATCATGGAAGCTCTACTTGAAGACATTATTAAAAAATTTCCAAACTTCACCAGAGACACAAACATCCAGATATTATTAGATGGATATTGAACTCCAGAAAGACTCAATTCAAATAGGACTTCTCCTAGACACACTGTAATTAACCTAGCTAAAGTCAAAATGAAAGAGAAAATTTTTCAAGCACATAGATGTGTAAGCATCACCTGACCTACAATGGTAAACACATCAGGTAAACAGTGATGCTGAAACCCTACACACCAGAAGGGAATGAGCCCCTAATCAAAAATCTTCATACAGAGAACTGTTAGCCAAGGATTCTCTGTCCTACAAAACTAAGTTTTATATTTGATGGAGAAATCAAATCTTTTCCTGACAAGCAAACTTTGAGGGAGGAAATTTGTCACAACCAGACCTCCCCTGCAGGAAATACTCAGACCAGCTGTATACATAGACCAGCACCTTAGACTCCAGCAATGACCCAGAAACTAAAGATCAAAGAGTAGATACCACAATGGCTCAAGTGATAAAACAAAGCAGCAGAATTCTACACAATAAATCAAACAGAAATACACCTCACTTATCAATTCTCTCAAATATGAATGGCTTGAACTACCTACTGAAGAGACATAGGCTGGATGATTGGATTAAAAAACACAAGCCAAGAATCTGCTGTCTTCAAGAAATGCATCTAACCCTCAAGGACATAGCCAGACAGGGTGAAGGTAGGAAAACAATATCCATGCAAAGGCAAACTAAAAGAAAGCAGGAGGGGCAATTCTCATTGCTGATACCACTGACTTTAAGCAGGAAAAGTAAAGAAAGACAAAGACGGGCATTACATATTGGTCCAGGGAACAATTCAACAAGGTGTATCAATCCTAAAAATCTATGTACCCAATTTAGGTGTCCTCAGAGTTATTAAGCATGTTCTACTTCGTCTAAACAAAATGATAGACAATGTCACCATAATAGCCAGGGACTTCAACACCCTACTGAAAGAACTGGACAGATCCTCCAAGCAGAAATTAAACGAAGAAACTTTGGACTTAAACACAATTCTAGAACTAATGGGCTTAGCAAACATACATATATTTCACCCCAACATTACTGAATATATATTCTTCTCATCAGCTCATGGAACATTCTCTAAGTTTGATCATATCTTAGGCCACAAAACAAGCCTCAACAAAAATTTTAAAAAGTGGATGTTGGGGGCAGAGGCAAGATGGCCGACTGGAGCCAGCTTTCCACAGAGGCTCCCGTCCAGAAGGAGAGTTGAAGGACAGAAGTTTAGCACGAAAGCTCATGATTTGAAGCTGAGCCAAGAGAGAAGGTTGAAGAACGCACATCAACCATGTTGAGGTGAGCTGTGACCCCAAAGAAACAAACAATACCTGAGACTTCAACCCAGAGTTACTGATTCACTAGGATTAGACAGAGACCAGCTGAAAACAAGACAGAGCCCCTTAGCCTCACCACACCAAGCAGGTACACAGTGTCTCAGGCCATACCACTGTATGGGTCCTTTGCAAAGCTCTAGGGGAAAAGGTACAGACACCAGTCCCAGCTCTTGGGCAAAGAGCTTGTTAATCACTACTCCAGGAGTCCTCAACCCAACTTCACCGTATCTGTTCATCTAGTCAAATGATGTAAAATAATCATGGGGCGGAATCAGTGTTAAAAACTGCGGCAGCATGAATAACTAGAGTAGATCAACTCCCCCAAGGAACGACATGGCAGACACAACAGAGGATGTGTAGAATATAAATATCTTAACACAATAATTAAGAAAATGTGGTGAAGGCTATGTCAACCAGTTTGCTGATGCTGAAAATATTTCAAATGGTATATAAAACCAGCACATTGTATACCATGATTGCATTAATGTGCACAGCTATGATTTAATTTAAAAAAAAAAAAAAAAAGAAGGAAAATCCCATTAATAAACAAATGGCTGAGATACCAGAAATCCAATTCAGAGTTTGGATTGCAAATAAGATTAATAGAATGGAGGTAAAGTTGGAATTAGAAATTCAAGGAGCATTTCAAAAGTTGTCTCAAGAATTCAATGAATTCAAAGACAAAATCACCAAAGATTTTGGTACATTAAGACAGGAACTTGCATCCCTCAAAGATCTGAGAAATACAGATCTCAGTAATGGAACAGGCAGAAATACAGATCTCAGAATGGAACAGGCAGAAGAAAGGATTTCTGACATTGAAGAGAAAGCTTTTGAATGCTCCCAAACACTCAAAGAAGAAGAGAAATGGAGAGCAAAAATGGATCATTCTCTCAGAGAGCTCTGGGATAATTCGAAGAAAACTAATATTTACCTCATAGGAATTCCTGAAGGCAATGAGGTTGCTTCAAAAGGCACAGATGCTCTACTCCATGAAATAATCAAGGAGAACTTCCCAGACATGCCAAGAGATTCTGAAATTCAGATAGCAGACAGTTTCAGAACCCCATCACAACTCAACTCAAATAAGACATCTCCCAGATACATTATAATTAACTTCACCAAAGTTAATATGAAGGAGAAAATTCTGCAAGCAGTCAGATGTAAGAAAACCATAACCTACAAGGGGAAGAATATTAAAATGACTACAGATCTCTCTGCTGAAAGCTTTCAAACTAGAAGAGAATGGTCATCGATTTTTAATCTCCTAAAAGAAAACAGCTTTCAACCCAGGATCCTGTATCCAGCTAAACTGAGTTTCATTTATGATGGAGAAATTAAATACTTTAATGACATTTACATGTTGAAGAAATTTGCCATGACTAAACCAGCTCTCCAGGATATTCTCAACCCTATCCTCCATAATGACCAGTGCAATCCTCTACCCCCAAAGTAAACTCACTCAGAAACTTTTGATCAAATTCCAACTTTCACAGTGGCAAAAGGATTAAAAATGGCCATTGGACTTTTGAAAAACTCAGTACCCAAAATTCTACCAGAATTATCAATATTCTCAATTAATGTGTATGGCTTAAATTGTCCACTAAAGAGGCACAGGTTGGCTGACTGGATACAAAAATTCAGGCTAGACATCTGCTCAATACAAGAATCTCATCTTGCCTTAAAAGATAAATATAGACTCAGAGTGAAGGGATGGTCATCTATATTTCAGGCAAATGGAAATCAGAAAAAAACAGGTGTTAATGTTATTCACAGATACAATAGGCTTTAAACCAACAAAAGTAAGGAAAGATAAGGATGTCCACTTCATATTTGTTAAGGGTAACACTCAACATGATGAGATTTCAATTAACATTTATACACCCAACCAGAATGTGCCTCAATTTATAAGACAGACTCAAACAGATAAGAGCAACTTGATTTCCTCCAGCGCCATAATAGTCAGAGATTTAACACTCCTTTGGCAGTATTGGATACATCCTCCAATAGGAAACTAAGCAAAGAAATTTTAGATTTAAACTTAACCATTCAACAATTGGATTTAATAGATATCTACAGAACATTTCATCCTAACAAAACTGAAGACACATTCTTCTCATCAGCCCATACAACATCCTTCAAAATTAATGACATCTTAGGTCACAAGTTTAACCTCAGCAAATTTATAAGAATAGAAATTATTCCTTGCATCTTCATGGACCATCATGGAACAAAAGTTGAACTCAGTAACAACAGGAATTTGCATTCTCATACAAAAACATGGAAACTAAATAACCTTATGATGAATGATAGCTGGGTCATAGATGAGATTAAGAAGAAAATTACCAAATTTTTGGAAAAAAATGATAATGAAGACATGAATTATCAGAACTTCTGGGATACTGTAAAGACAGTCCTAAGAGGGAAATTTATAGCCCTGCAAGGCCTCCTCAAGAGAACAGAAAGAGAAGTTAACAACTTAATGGGACATTGCAAGCAATTGGAAAAGGAAGACCTTTCCAATCCCAAACCCAGCAGAAGAAAAGAAATAACCAAAATTAGAGCAGAAATAAATGAAATTGAAAACAAAAGGATTATACCACAGATCAATCAATCAAAAAGTTGGTTTTTTGAAAAGGTCAATAAAATGGATAAAACTTTGGCTAACCTAACCAGGAAAAAAAGAGTAAAATCTCTAATTTCATCAATCAGAAATGATGAAGACAAAATAACAACAGACTCCTCAGAAATTCAATAATTCCTTAATGAATATTACAAGGAACTCTATTCTCAGAAATATGAAAATTTGAAGAAAATAGACCAATACCTGGCAGCAGGCTACCTCCCTAGACTTAGCCAGAATGAAGTGGAAATGTTGAACAGGCCTATATCAAGTTGAAATAGTATCAACTGTACAAAATCTCCCTAAAAAGAGAAGACCAGGACCAGATGGCTTCATGTCAGAATTCTACCAAACCTTTAAAGAGGAACTAGTACCTATATTACTCAACCTTTTCCAAAATACAGAAAAAGAAGGAATACTACCCAGTATATTCTATGAAGCAAACATCACCTTGATCCCCAAACCAGGAAAACACCCAACAAGAAAAGAAAATTATCATTAATGAATATTGACGCAAAAATATTCAATAAGATCCTAGCAAACTGAATCCAGCAACACATCAAACAAATTATACACCATAACCAAGTGGGTTTTATTCCAGGGTCTCAAGGCGGGTTTAATATGTATAAATCTATAAATATAATTCATTACATAAATAAAATAAAAAACAAAGACCATATGATTGTCTCAATTGATGCAGAAAAAGCTTTTGATAATATCCAGCATCCTTTCATGATCAGAACACTTAAGAAAATTGATACAGAAAGGATATTTCTTAAACTGATAGAAGCCATCTATAGCAAACCCACAGCCAATATCATATTGAATGGAGTTAAATTGAAATCATTTCCAATCAGATCTGGAAACAGACAAGGTTGCCAATTGTCTCCATAGCTTTTTAATATTGTAATGGAAGTTTTAGCCATTGCAATTAGGCAAGAAAAGGCAATCAAGGGTATTTATTAAGGGTCAGAGGAGATCAAACTTTCACTCTTCACAGATGATATGATTGTATATCTGGAAAACACCAGAGATTCTACTATGAAACTCTTAGAAGTGATCAAGGAATACAGTAGTGTCTCAGGTTACAAAATCAACACTCATAAATCTGTAGCCTTTATATATACCAACAATATTCAAGCTGAAGGAATAGTCAAGGACTCTATTCCTTTCACAGTAGTGCCAAAAAAGATGAAATATTTGGGACTTTACCTAACAAAAGATGTGAAAGAGCTCTATAAAGGGGACTATGAAACTCTAAGAAATGAAACAGCTGAAGATGTTAACAAATGGAAAAACAGCATGCTCATGGATGCAAAGAATCAACATTGTTAAAATAGCCATACTACTCAAAGCAATATACAATTTTAGTGCAATCCCTATTAAAGATCCACTGTCATACTTTAAAGATCTTGAAAAAATACTTCAGTTTATATGGAATCAGAAAAAAACATAAATAGCCAATACATTACTCAGAAATAAAAACAAAACAAGAGGAATCACGCTATCATAACTCAGACTATACTATACATCTACAGTGATCAAAACAGCATGGCACTGGCACAAAAACAGAGAGGTAGATGTATGGAACAGAATAGAGAATCAAGAGATGAACCCAGCTACTTACTGCTATTTGATCTTTGACAAGCCAATTAAAAACATTCAGTGGGGGAAAAGATTCCCTATTTAACAAATTGTGCTGGGTGAGCTGGCTGGCGACCTGTAGAAGAATGAAACTGGACCCACACCTTTCACCATTAACTAAGATAGACTCTCACTGGATTAAAGATTTAAACTTAAGACATGAAACTATACAAATACTAGAAGAGGGAGGCTCCTGTGGCTCACTGAGCGGGGCACCAGCCCCATATACCAAGGGTGGCAGGTTCAAACCTGGCTCAGGTCGAATTGCAACAACAAAAAAAATAGCCAGGCATTGTGGCAGGTGCCTGTAGTCCCAGCTACTTGGGAGGCTGAGGCAAGGGAATCGCCTAAGCCCAGGAGTTGGAGGTTGCTGTGAGCTGTGTGATGCCACAGCACTCTACCAAGGGTGAGAAAGTGAGATTCTGTCTCTACAAAAACAAACAAACAAACAAACAAACAAAAAAACACTTAGAAGAAAGTGCAGGGAAAACACTTGAAGAAATTGGCCTGGGCGAATATTTTATAAAGAGCATTCCCCCCTCCCCCCCCAGCAATTGAAACAACACCAAAAATACATTACTGGGACCTGATCAAACTAAAAAGCTTCTGCACAGCCAAGGACACAGTAAGTAAAGAAAACAGACAGCCGTCAGAATGGGAGAAAATATTTGCAGGTTATGTCACCAACAAAGATTTAATAACCAGAATCCATAGATAACTCAAATGTATTAGCAAGAAAAGAACAAGTGATCCCATCTCAGGGTGGGCAAGGGACTTGAAAATTCTCTGATGATGACAGGCGCACAACCTACAGACACATGAAAAAATGCTCATCATCTTTAATCATCAGAGAAATGTAAATCAAAACCACTTTGATATAATCTAACTCCAGTAAGATTAGCCCACATCACAAAATCCCAAAACTAGAGATTTTGGCATGGATGTAGAGAAAAGGGAACACTTCTGCACTTGCTGGTGGGAATGCAAACTAATGCATTTCTTTTGGAAAGATGTTTGGAGATCACTTAAAAATAGATCCACCATTTGATCCTACAATTCCTCTGCTAGGTATGTAGCCAGAAGACCAAAAATCACATTATAACAAAGATATTTGTACCAGAATGTTTATTGCAGCCCAATTCAAAATTGCTAAGTCATGGAAGAAGCCCAAGTGCTCATCGGCCCACAAATGGATTAATAAATTGTAGTATATGTACACCATGGAATATTATGCCTTAAAGAAAGATGGAGACTTTACCTCTTCCATGTTTACATGGATAGAGCTGAATCATATTCTTAGCAAAGTATCTCAAGAAAAAGTATCCAATGTACTCAGCCCTACTATGAAACCAATTCATATGAAAGCTATAACCCAATTTTAGCCCAAGAAGAAGGGGAAAGGAGAGAGGGAAGGAAGAGGAGAGGATGGGGGAGGGAGAGTAATTAGTGGGACCCCACCTATGGTGCATCTTACAAGGGTACATGTGAAATTTATTAAGGGTAGAATATAAATATCTTAACACAATAACTAAGAAAATGCCATGAAGGCAATATTAACCAGTTTGATGAAAATATTTCAAATTGTATATAAAACCAGATCATTGTACCCATGATTACATTAATTTACACGGCTGTGATTTAATTTAAAAAAAAAAAGTGGATGTTATACCATGCATCTTTTCAGACCACAATGAAATAAAATTACAAATCAATTCCCACAGATATTCTCATACCCACACAAAGTCATGGAAACTAAACAGCTTATTGCTCAATAATAGTTGGGTCAAGGGAATAGTTGCTTCAAAGAAATCAACAGATTCTTTGAAGAAAATGACAATGGGACCACAAACCTATAGGATACTGGAAAGGCTGTCCTGAGAGGGAAATTCATTGGCTTCCTGACCACATCTGGAAGTCAGAAAGATCACAATCAACATTCTAATGAATCATCTCAAGGAAATGGAAAAGAAAGAGCAAACTAATTCCAAATTCAGCAGAAGAAAACAAACAACCAAGATCCAATTACAATTAAATAAAATTGAGAACAAAAGAACCATACAAGAAGATTAATGAAGCAAAAGTTGCTTCTTTCAAAAGATAAACAAAATCAAAAGACGTCTCACTAAATTAACTAGAAACCAAAAAGAAAAATCTCTAATAAGTTTATCAAAAATAAAAAAGGAGAAATAACAGCAGATACTATGGAAATACAAATATCCTTGCTGAACACTAAAAAAAAAATCTATGCCCAGAAATTTTAAAACATGAAAGGAATGGGCAAATTCCTGGAATCACACTACCTCCCTAGACTCAATCAGGAGGAAATAGAACTTCTGAACTGACCAAAATCAAGTATTGAAATTGAAGCAACAATAAAAAATTTTCTAACAAAAACGTCCCAGACCAAAGGGTTTCACACCAGAATTCTACCAAATGTTCAAAGAAGAGCTTTTTACGTATATTGCAGAATCTATTCAGTAACATTGAAAAGGAAAGAACTCTCCCCAAATTCTTCCTTGAAGCAAATGTTACCCTGATACCAAAGCCAGGAAAAGACAAAACAAAACAAACAAAAAAAAAGAAAGAAAACTACAGACTAATATCTTAAGACCCTCAATAGAATCTTAGCAAATAGAATTCAGCTGCACATCAAAAAATAGCTCATCACAGCCAGGTAGGCTTCATCTCAGGAATGCAAGGCTGGTTAAACATATGCAAATCTATAAACATAATTCACCATATCTCATAAATAGAAGTAAAATAAATACAATATGATCCTCTCAAGGGGTACAGAAAAAACATTTGACAAAATTCAGCACCCCTTTTGATAAGAACACTTAAGAAAATTTGCATAGATGAGACATTCCTTAATTTAGAAGAAGCTATTTAAGACAAACCTACAGTCAACATCATATTGAATGAAGAAAAATTGAAAGCATTCTCATTTAGAACGAGAACAGACAGAGATGTCTACTATCACCTCTGCTTATTAACGTAGTGCTGGATGTCGCCCCAGAACAATTAGCTATGAGAAAGAATCAAGGGGATCCACATAAGGACAGAAGAGGTCAAATCATTGCTCTTTGCTAATGGCATGATCCTATACCTAGAAAACCCCAATGCTCATTCAAGAGACTCTTGGAATTGATAAATGAAAACAGAAACCTCTTAGGACATAAAACCAATGTACACAAATCAGTAGCTTTCACATACACAACAACACTCAATCTGAAAATCAAATCAAAGATACAATATTCTTACAGTAGCATTAATGAAAATGAAATACCTTGGAATATCTTTAACAAAGATGGTGAAGGGTCTCCCTAGAGAAAACTACAAGACACTGACAGGAGAAATTGCAGAGGATGTTAACAGATAGAAAAACATATCATGCTCATGGATTGGCAGAACCAATATTGTTAAAATGTCTTTAATACCCAAAATGTTTTATAGATTCAATGCAATTCCCACGAAAATACCAAAATAATATTTTGCAGATCTTGAAAAATAATTTTATGCTTCATAGGCAACCAGAGGAGACTCTGAACAGTCAATGCAATCTGAATAAATAAGAACAAATCTGGAGGCATCATACCAGACCTCAGGCTAGTACAAGGCTTTATGATAAAAACAACCTCATATTGGCATAAAAATAGAGACACAGACCTTTGGGACAGAACAGAGAACTTAGAAATGAAACCATGCTCTTAGGGCTTAGAGGCTGTGGCTCAACGGGCTAAGGTGCCAGCCATGTACACCTGAGCTGGCAGGTTCGAATCCAGCTGGGGCCTGCCAAACAACAATGATGGCTGCAACCAAAAAATGGCCGGGCATTGTGGCGGGCACCTGTAGTCCCAGCTACTTGGGAGGCAGAGGCAGGAGACTCCCTTGAGCCCAGGAATTGGAGGTTGCTATGAGCTGTGATGCCACATCACTCTATCCAGGGTGACAGCTTGAGGCTCTGTCTCAAAAAAAAAAAGAAAAAAAGAAAAAAAGAAACCATGCTCTTAGAACTGTATGATCTTTGATAAAGCAAATAGAAACATACATTGGGTAAAAGAATCCCCATTCAGTAAATGGTGCTGGAAGAACTGGATAGCCACATGTGAGAGACTGAAACAGGACCCATATCTCTCATCACTCACAAAAAGTAACTCATCATGGATAAAAGATTTATTTTTTTGACTATTATCTTTGTATTTATTTGCAGTCTTTTTAAAGAGTAATGAATATTTATATAAAAAGCTGAAGACCCCTTTAACCAATACCCACCCTCCTCCCACACTCATTCCCTTCCCTTTTTGACTCTTCACAAAGTCATAATCATCTATATCCTTCCAAATCATTTCAAAACATTTGACCATAATCATAGGTATCCTTCCAAATCATTTCAAAACATTTACATACATATATGTATCCATTACCGTATATAGTACTAAATTTTGTAAGGAAGTTTTAATTGGAATTTACAAACAATCATTGTACTATATTTCATTCTGCAACTTGATTTCCCCTTCAACATTTTTCAGATCTGTTAATAACATTTGTTGCATTTGACAGATATATAGTATTCTGTCAAGAATTTTCCCTTTTGTTCCATTTCTGTCTACTACATATCAAGCTGTGATTAATATCCTGGTACATATTTCCTGAGCATACATACTCATGAGCAGAATTGCTAAGCAGTTTGGAAGCTGTTACAGGAACGTGTCCCTACTTCCCAAGGTAACAACCATAGAATATAGCCTTCTCATATTTCTGTTTTTAATCTCTGTGGATTTTATTTTTGTAGATAGTTCATGGTCAATTTTCTCCCCCTTGGAGAACAAATCACCTCCAAATCATTTTTTAAAATAGTCCATTATGTCCTCAACTGATACTGTTTTTATCATATCTCAAATTCTAATAAATGCATAGATCTTTCTGGAATCTCTTCTGCTCTGCTGAATTAATATGAGTCTTATTTTACTTGTAATTCATCATATCCTCTGTCTTTCTTTTCAATACTTACAACTTATTTTTCTTATTACACTGGTGAAGATCTCCAAATCTAAGATGATAGCAATGGCTAATGTTATGTTTTGTTTCCATTTTAGAGGAAATGTGTCTAAAGTTTCAGTATTATCTTTGCTATCATTTTTTGTAGACTTTTTATCATATAAATGTCTTTCTCTTTGGTATGAATTCTCTCATGTCCCATAAGTTTTTAATATTTGTTAGTTTACCTCATTCATGATTCTTTCACTTCAGAGTGATACTTTCTGATTTACTATGAGTTGTAAATTCCTGATGAAAATTTTGCCTTTTCAAAGTATTCACAGGGTTTTTAATGAGTATGGATTTTCTGGTGTCAAATGTGGTGTGACTTCTGGCTAAAAGCTTTTGCATATTCACTACATTGATAAGGTTTCTCACCTGTGTATATTCTCAAATGCAGAGCAAGGGTTGAGAAATGAGAGAAAGCTTTCCCATATTCATTGCAAGGTTTCTCGCCTGTATGGCTTCTTACACGAACTCTGAGAGGAGGCTTTTCCACACACATTGCATTCGTAAGGTTTATCTCCTGAGTGAATTCTCACATGTACAATAAGTGATATTCTTTGAGAGAAGGCTTTCTGCATTTATTACATTCATAGGGTTTCTCTCTAGTGTGAATGTTTTGATGTTTTATGAGGTACTTCTTCGGCCAAAAGCCACATTCACTACATTTAAAGGGTTTCTCCTCAGTATGGATTTTCTCATGCTCAGTAAGTTTTGATTTGCCACTAAAGGTTTTTCCATACTCCTTACACGTGAAGGGCTTCTCTCCCATGTGAGTTCTCTGGTGTCGGATGAGATTTGACTTCTGACTGAAAGCTTTCTCACAATCTTTACACTCTTGGATTTCTCTCTGGTGTGCATTTTCTGATGGATGAGGACGTTTTCCTTCTACCTGAAGGATTTTCCATATTCGTTACATTCAAAAAGCTTCCTTCTCTCCACTATGGGTGTTCTGATATTAATGACATACTGCTTTTGGCTAAAGGCTTTTCCACATTCATTGCATTCAAAGGGTTTCTCTTAGTATGAAAATGCTCATGCTTAGTGTGATTTGATTCATGGCTGAAGACTTTCCCACATACCTTGCAAGCAAAGGTGTTTTCCCCACTGTAAATTCTCTATTGACTGAGTTGTGACATCTGAATGGAAGCTTGCCCACATTCACAAGGTTTCTCTCCAGTATGAATTTTTTGATGAATGAGAATTTACTTTTGGCTGAAGATATTTCCACATTTCTACATTTATAAGGCTTCTCTGTGTATGGCCTTCAAATACATAGTAAAAAGGATAAGAATTTGAGAGAAAATATTATCATACTCAGTACATTCAAAGCTTTCTCTCCAGTATAAATTTTCTAATATTTAAAAATATATTGCTGCAATCATTGGTTTCTCTCCAGCATGAATTTTTTGCTGTTCAGTGAGGTTTGTCATCTAGCTAAAAGCTTTTCAATATTTCTTAGACAGTATTTCTCTTCAGCCTGACTTCTACATTTAGTGAGATATGACATGCGAGTGTAAGTTTCCCCACACTCAATAAGCTCACAGAGTTTCTCTCTGGTGTGAATGCTCTAATAAAAGAGGGGTACAAAGTTTTTAAACTGAAGGCATTTCCACACCAATTTAACTTAAAGAGAATTAACACCATAAAGAATAAACCAGAGGACTTCCAAGCTAGTTAAATTGATAATTCTTTCCTATACAACTTTTCTCATAATTAATTCTGAATGTCTTTTGAACTCCAAACTTCAAAAAGGTGTTGCCTTAAAAGATATAAAGTCTGAGATCAGAAGTACTTTTCTAATTTGCTTATATTTACTGTTTTTTCTTCAGTCTGTACTTTAAAATGGATGCAACTTGCCTCCCAAATCTTGTCACCTGTCTGTTCATCATCTTCTCTGGCTTCTTCTGGACAGATTTTCTTTCTACTTCCTTCTCCATTATATTGTTAGTTGTCTTGCTTCAATGGAGGATCACATTTGGTTTGGTCACTTTATAACCTGATACTGGAGAAATGACATAGCATGACAATGTTAATGCAGGGGCCAAAATACCATCCTACAACTCAAGCCTGAGCTCTGGGGCCTCCTGGCTTCCTAAAGATGATGAAGGTGCAGTTTCCAAGGATGCCCAAGGAAGTGGCCCTACTAGGCAATTCCACTTGTCGCCAACTACTTTTAAGATATGCCTCCTACTTTCATGCCATGTGGAACCAGGGGCCACACTGACCCATGGACAAAGACCAAAATGTCCACTGGATAAAAGATTTAAACCTAACACATGAAACTATAAAAATCCTAGAAGAAAGTGTGTGGGGAAATTCTTATAGACATTAGCCTACAGAAGAAATTTATGAAAAAGACCCCATTGGGAATTGAAGCAACAAGAAAAATAAATAAATGGAAGCTAATCAAGTTAAAAAGATTTTGCATAGCCACAGACACAATTAACAAAGCAAATAGACAACAGAATGGGAGAAGATACTTGCCTGCTTCTGACAAAGGGCCGATAACAAAGATCTACAAGTGACTCAAGCAAAGCAAATCAGCATGAAAAATATCAAAAACATCATTAAAAATTGGGCAAGAGACATGAACAGAAATTTTCTTATGAAGATAGATTAATGACCAACATACACATGAAAAAATTCTCCTAGTCTCTAATCATCAGAGAAATGCAAATCAAAACCACACTGAGATGCCACCTAACCCTAGTGAGAATGGTTCACATCCTAAAGCCTCAAAACAACAGCTGCTGTCATGGATGTAGACAAAAAGGAACAGTTATACACTGTTGTTGGGAAAGCAAACTAGTACAGCCTCTATGGAAAGTAGTATGGCTATGCTGCAAAGAACTAAAAATGGACCTAGAATTAACTATATCTCCCCTCCCCCACATTTGACTTTCTGTTGTTTTCATTTATATCTTTTTCTATTATTTTTTTTTAATTAATAGAAGATAAGAAAGAAAATCAGAACACAAATAAATAAAATGGAGAATAAAAATGCTAAAAACGTTCATCAAAATGAAAAGTTGGTTCTTAAAAAAACAGCAGAATTGATCAACTGCAATCTCTCTACTAGGGATTTACCCAAAGGAAAAAAAGGCATTTTATAAAAAAGAAACTTGCACTTGAATGTACATAGCCACACAATTCACATTCACAGGATGTGGAAACAACCCAAGTGCCCATCATTAGATAAATGTATAACAAAATGTGGCACATGTATACCATGGAATACTACTCAGCTATAAAAGCAATTACCTAGTATCTCTTGTAACAACTGGATGGAATGGGAGACCATTCTCCTAAGCAAATTATTCTAAGAATGGAAAAATAAACACCACATGTACTCAAAACTAAATTGAAACTAGTTGCTCAACACCTGAGTTTATATGGAACCAAAACTCAATGAAATTTAAATAGTAAGGAAGGGGAGAAGGGGATGGATAAATTCCCACCCAACGGGTACACTGTACAACAAGTATATTATGGGACAAGAACACATCTACAACTTTGACTTCATCCACACAAAAGCAAACATGTAACCAAATCATATGTCCCCCCATAACAATCTGAGATTTAGAAAGAAAGACTTAGACAAGTACAGAATATTCTATCACTATAATTGCAGTTAAACCAATGGACAAATCTACCAAAATAATAATCAAAACAACTTTGACTCAGGTCTCTGAGGTTTCAACTTCTGAAAATAAATTAAATGAACCCTGCCTTGACCAGAACTTTAGTTTCTCTTCCACTATTTTTTAGGCTCTGGTCAGTCCTAATTCCAGCTTTCTTCCTCTGGATGCTGTTGCCTCCTCTTCTTACCTCTGTTGCTTGAGCCAGTGTGTGTTCTGCTCTCACTTCTCTACTCTTGCCATCTTTCTCATCTTTTTCATTCCCTACATCTAAGATGTCCTCCTTTTGCTGCTGATATGTTTTCTTCTTGCTCTTCTTGCTTAATTGAACCCTTTGTTGATTCACAATGACCTTCGTTGTCTCTTTTTAAGTTTTTGTCTTGAAACCTATTTTATCTGATAGAAATATAGCTACTCCTGTTGTCCTTTTTGGTTTCCATTTTCATGGAATACTTTTTTTATCCCTTTATTTTCAGTCCATATGTGTCTTTATAGATGAGATAAGTTTCTTGTAGACAGCATACAGTTGGATTTTGTTTTAGTATTTTTATCCATTCAGCCATCCTATGTGTTTTTTTTCTTTTAATAATTTTATTAAACCATAATTGTGTACATTGGTGCAATAATGGGGCACAATGTGCTGACTTCATATACAATCCAAAATATTTTAGTCATACTGTTAAACATAGCCTTCATGGCATTTTCTTAATCACTATATGAAGACATTGATATTCTACATTTAATAAGTTTCACCAGTACCCTGCTAAGATGCACCGTAGGTGTGATCCCACAAATTGCCCTCCCTTCACCCATCCTCCTCCTCCCTTTCCCTCCCTTTCCCTTTTCCCTGTATTCTTGTGCTATAATTGGGTTTTAGCCCTCATATGAAAGCTATCAATTAGCTTCATATTAGGGCTGAGTACATTGGATACTTTTTCTTCCATTCTTGAGATACTTTGCTAAGAAGAATATGTTCCAGCTCCATCCATGTAAACACAAAAGAGGTAAAGTCTCCATCTTTCTTTAAGGCTGCATAG
>CAUYON010099223.1:0-45066 GCA_963573935.1 Arctocebus calabarensis
AGTGAAATTGCTTTCTCTTTTGTCTTGTGATTTTTTTTGAGGTGAAATTTAAGTTTTTGTGTGAGTAGTACTATTATACCTATCTTGAGTGTCTTGCTTGTACTGTATCACATCATATCTTTGTTTAATTCTTAATAAACTATTCACTTGTTAAAAATAAATAAATAAATAAATAAAAACATGACTATGGCTTACAAACAAACAAAAAACAAAACAAAACAAAAATGTGGCCAGCGTGGTGGCTCAGTCCTATAGCCTTCTAGGAGGCTGAGACAGGAGGATCCCTTGAGCTCAGGAGTTCAAGACCAGAGAAAGATCCTCTCTCTACTGAAAACAGAAAATATTAGCTGGGTGTTGTGACAGGTGCCTGTAGTTCCATCTACTCAGAGGTCTGAGGAAGGAAGATCGTTTGAGGTTGCTGTGAGCTAAGCTGACACCACGGCATTCTAACATGGGGTAACATGTTACCCCAGTTTTTTTTTTCTTTCAAAAAAAAAAAGAGAGAGACACAGAGAGAGAGAGAACAATGTCCCTTTTTAAAAATTGAAAACTTTTGAAATTTAGATAGTCTTTTTTCTCTTTTCCTTGCTTTGATAGAAAAATAATTGGCCAATATTCAGACTAGTCATCTAATTGTTCTTTTTAAAATACTAATATAACAGAAATAAAAATTAAAATGCAATCTCCTCACAGTCACAATTGAAGATCCCCCAGGTTCTGGTTTTGATGATATATGGCTACTTTAGAGAACCATACAAACAACAGTGTGGCTTACCTGTGGTAAAAATCCCAGTCAGGGGCTCCGACTGCCCTTCATCATAGATGGAGAAAATGGAAACAGTATACTCCGTGAGGGGTGTCAAGCCTTTCAGAGGGAATGTAGTAACAGGGTCAACTTCAACCTGCAAAAGTGAGAAGTCAAAATACATAAATAAATAAATAAAAATAAAATTTAAAAAAAGTGAGAAGTCATAATAGCTGTATCTCAATACAGGATGCATTCTATTAAATTCATTAAATATTAAATATTATTACATGTAGTTCACTTGACTGGCAACAGATCTATAATCACTGAGTAAGAAATTATGGAATTGTAAAACTAGCCAGTTTATATATATTTCTAATCTTACACACTTAAGTAGTTAACCTATCAGTTAATTCTCAGGGCAACTTTGCAATAAATGTTGTTTCCATTCATTACAGACAAAAAGTTCAGATAATTTAAGAAGATATATATACACACACAATTATGTATATGAAGATACACACACACACACACACACACACACACACACATATATATATATATATATATATATATATATGTAATATTTCCAGGCAACTGTGCTAGGGGTAGCCAGTTTTTGGCTTCCCTACCTAAACTCTGCTGCCTCCATAGCTAGGTAATACACAATAACTCCTAATAGTTGCACATGTGACAAAATTCAGAGGAAAAATTAGGGAACATTAATACTAAAAAAAATAGTAAATTTTTTTTCTCCATTAATAAATTGGTCCTTTAATTTTTTTCTTATTAAATCATAAACATCTAGATCATGCATACATTAATGCATTCATGGGGTACAATATGCTGATTTCACATAGAATTAGGAAGACTTACATCACACTGGTTAATATATACCTAATCTTATTTACTTAGTATAAATAGAGTATAAATGTCTTAACAGAATAGATAGATAGAATAATAGATCTGACATATACCCTTGCATTATGCACCATAGGTGAGATCCCACCATTTACCCTCCCTCGATCTGAACTCCCCCCTCCCCTCCCATTCCTTCCTCTCCTTCCTTCATCTTGGACCATAGTTATGATCTATTCTGCATATGAAAGTGTGAGTGATTGTAAATTGGTTTCATAATAGTACTGAGTACTTTGGATATTTTTCTTCCATTCTTGAGATACTTTACTAAGTAGGATATGTTCCAGCTCCATCTATGTAAACATAAAAGAAGTAAAGTCTCCATATTTTTTAAGGCTGCATAGTATTCCATGGTATACATATACACAATTTATTAATCCATTCATGGGTCGATGGGCACTTGGACTTCTTCCATGACTTGGCTATTAGGAATTGAGCTGCAATGAATAATCTGGTACAAATATTTTTATTATAAAGTGATTTTTGGTCTTTAGGATATACACTTAGTAGAGGAATTGCAGGATCAAATGGCAGGTCTACCTTTAGATCCCTGAATGTTCTCCATATTTCCTTCCAAAGGGGATTTATTAGCTTATACTCCCACCAGCAGTGCAGAGGTGTTCCCTTTTCTCCACATCCACACCATCTGTAGTTTTGTGATTTTGTTATGTGGGCCACTCTTATGGGAGTTAGATGACATTTCAAAGTGGTTTTGATTTGTATTTCTCTGATAATTAAAGATGATGAGCATTTTTTCATATGTCTGTAGGCCATGCGCCTATCTTCTTCAGAGAAGTATCTGTTCAAGTCCATTGCCCACAATAAAATGGGATTACTTGTTCTTTTCTTATTAATAAGTATGAGTTCTCTGTGGATTCTGGCTATCAAACCTTTGTCAGAAGCATAACTTGCAAATATCCTCTCCCATTCTGAGGGCTGTCTGCCTGCTTTACTTACTGTGTTCTTGGCTGTGCAGAAGCTTTTTAGTTTGATCAGATCCCAATAATTTAATTTTAGTTTGCTTCAGTTGCCTGGGGGTCCTCCTCATAAAGTATTCTCCCAGGTCAATTTCTTCACGTGTTTCTCCTGCACTCTCTCCAATAATCTTTATACTTTCTTGTCTTAAGTTTAAATCTTTTACTTAGAGAAGTCAATTTTTGTTACTGGTGAAAAGTGTGGATGTAGTTTCAGTCTTGTATAAGTTGCCAGCCAATTCTCCCAGCACCATTTGTTAAATAGGGAATCTTTCCCCCAATTTATGTTTTTGATGGGTTTATCAAAGGTCAAATGATGATAAGAGTCTGGGTTCATCTCTTGGTTCTCAATTCTGTTTCATACATCTACCTCTCTGTTTTTGTGCCAACACCATGCTGTTTTGGTCACTATAGATTTATAGTATAGTTTTAAGTCTGGTAGCATGATTCCTCCTGCTTTGTTTTTATTTCTGAGTAATGTCTTGGCTATTCAAGGTTTTTTCTGATTCTATATAAAACAAAGTACTAGTTTTTCCAGATCTTTAAGGTATGATGGTGGTGCTTTGATAGGGATTGCATTAAATTTGTAAATTACTTTGGGTAATATGGACATTTTAACAATGCTGATTCTTCCTAGCCATGAGCATAGTATGTTTTTCCTTTTGTGAACATCATCAGCTATTTCTTTCCTAGAGTTTCATAATTCTCTTTATGGAGATCTTTCACATCCTTTGTTAGGTAAATTTCCAAACATTTCATCTTCTTTGACACAACTGTAAAGGGAATAGAGTCCTTCACTGTTTTTATCAGCTTGACTATTATTGGTATATATAAAAGCTACTGATTTGTGAATATTGATTTTGTATCCTGAGACAGTACTGTAGTCCTTGATCACTTCTAAGAGTTTTGTGGTTGAGTACCTGGGGTTTTCCAGGTATAAAATCATATCATCTGTGAAGAGTGAAAGTTTGATCTCCTCTGACCCTATTTGTGTACCCTTGATCACCTTCTCTTGCCTGATTGCAATGGCTAAGACTTCCTTTACAATGTTAAAAACCAGTGGAGATAATGGGAAACAGAAAACAGTAAATTTTCAAAATAATCCTTTGTCTTTAATGGAAAAACATATTTGACGAAAATATTTACTAACCTAACCTAATCAGGACATAAAAGATGTGAAGTCCTGAGGATAAGGTCCAAGGATGTAAGAAAATGGAAGGACTAGAAAAGAGAACTTGACAACCAAGAACAAACCTTGAAAAAAGAAACCATAAAAAAAAAAGAAGAGAAAGTCAGGATCCAGAAGACGGGGTCCTGATGGAAACCACTCTCAGAGAAGGGGAAAGAGTAGACAGTGCTCTATCCCTAAGGGGGGCACCTTGTGCCAAATGGATAACTTTTTACTTTTTTGCCCCACTCCCACCCATTTCCCTTTTGAGTCTCCCCTTTATGCCCCTCTGTGATGACTAACCTTGATGTTAACCAAGGTTAAAGGGAAGGTCACTAATTTTACTCTATGAGTTTACTCATGGTAGTCAAAGTGACTTTTACAAAAATATAAAATGCCATTTCCCTACTTAAACTCTTACTGACCATCTCTTGCCCTCCGAATCAAAACCAATACGCTGAGATGGCCTCTTGGTCTTACATAATCTGCCGCACTCTCAGTTGCCACTGGGCTCCAGCCACACTGACCTCAGCTTTCCCATCCCAGGGCCATTGCACATGCAATTCATGCTTTCTGTGACCCTGCTCCTGGTTCTTTTCAAAATCAGGTCTTCCAAATCTATCAGGACTGTGCCTAAATATCACCCCTCAGAGGTGGCTCTTCTTTCCTCCTATCTTTTCTCCCATAAGGCAGGCTATTGTCTAATGCTGCCCTTATGGTTTCCTTCTTGGTATCAATAACACCCTGAAATTTGTAAGTTCTTTATGTACTTGTTTACTATCTATCTCCTACATGGGATGGAAGTCCCTTGAGGGCAGAATTTTGTTTAGTTTCTTCACCACTGTATGTGACATTGTGGAGGGTTTTAGTAAATAGAATAAGAAAATGAAAATGAAGGCATCAAAAAACATTTTTAAAAGAGATAAGAAAGGGCTCCTCTAAACTTAGAGCCAGTCCAGAAATCAATACATATATTAGATATCAACTCTAGCCCCAAAAGTGTGCCAACCCTGGGGAAAGGAGCTCCCATTTACCACATTGGAACCCCACCTCTTATCCTCCCTAACTGAGGAGCCACCCGTGGGAGTGAGGTCACTCTGGAAGTTCTAGTTCCATCAAATTCCCTTATAAATGCAAGAATCATCCCAGCCAGTCGATGCCACATGGCAGAAAGGAGCTGTCCCTCCTGAGTTCTGCCTGAGTTGCATAATCCTGGGCGTATTTTAAGCTGGAGCATATATGATAACAATACCAATAATTCACCAAAAACGTGTATTACCTTCTTTTGAATCGGGATTGATGACATCATAGGTCATTGTTAGAATTTAGTGTTTACACTCCAGCCTGGGTACTGTCTGCAGCTTTATATGTATTATCTCACTTAATCCTTACCACGATCTTGCTCCTATAGCAGCGTTCTCAACTGTGGGTCACGACCCCTTTGGGGGTTGAACAACCCTTTCACAGGAGTCGCCTAAGACCATCCTGCATATCAGATATTTACATTGTGATTCATAACAGTAGCAAAATTACAGTTATGAAGTAGCAACGAAAATAATTTTATGGTTGGGGGTCATTAAAGGGTCTCAATATTAGGAAGGTTGAGAACCATTGCTATAGAGTAACTAATCACTAGTTTCCCAATTTGAAGATGGGAAAAATAAGTTTCCAAAAAGTTAAGAAACTTGCCCAAAGAGAAACCAGCTGGTACAACTAGGACTTAAACACAGGTGTTTCAGATGCTAAACTCTATGCCCTTAAACGTTACTTAAAGTATGACTTCATTGTGTAAACTCACAGAAAATACACATTTATATTCAAAATGTCAGTTTAAGACCTATTTTCCTAAACTGCAATTTTTTTTTTTTTTTAGAGACAGAGTCTCACTTTCTCACTCTCAGTAGAGTGCTGTAGCATCACAGTTCATGGCAACCTCCAGCTCCAGGGTTTAAGTGATTCTTTTGCCTCAGCCTTCTGAGTAGCTAGGACTAATAGGCGCCCGCCACAACGCCTGGCTATTTTTTGTTGCAGTTGGACCAGGGCTGGGTTTGAACCCACCACCCTCGGTATATGGTGCCGGCGCCCTACTCACTGAGCTATGGGAGCCACCCCCTCAACTGTATTTATATATTGTTTTCTGCTGCTTTGAATTGTCATCACTAAGATTTACTAACCACTTACAAAGTATCAGAAACTTTACTCACATGGTCTTGTTTAGAGCCTCTCCCTCTGTTTTTGTCTCCTTACCCCACCAAACCTTAAGTAATTTTATAATAACTATTTTCCACTAAAAAGGAAACTGAGGCCCAAACAGCTTAATTAACTTGCCTGGAGCCATAAAATTATTTAACCATAATTCACAGTTAGGTCTTAACCTTATTTAAATCCTCAAATCTGTGACAAAAGGGATTTTGCAAAAAATATCAAACATACACAAAAGCAGTGAAAATCAAATTTTCTTAGGTACCCCAGAAACTATAAGGGGAAAAGTATGTGTGTGCCTGTTAAAAAAGGATCGAGTTTCTTTATTAAAGGATTTGGTTTGTTGCTGAAGACTACATTTTATATAATTTCAGCATTGATTAATTTTTACCAATGCACATCTTTAGGTATCATTTACTTTTAATAAAATATCATTTTAAACTGTTAGTCCTGGAACCAATTTTGTCCGTAGTGTTTTTCAGACACAGGAGAAAAACTTGAGGAAATGTTAGCAAATGACCATGATCTCATTGTTATGCAACTATTTCTGAGAATAATTTTTGAAGGCGAGCTAAAAGCTTAACTTCAGCCTAATTTTGGAAGGGATGCAGAAAGAGGCCTTGATGAGGACTGAGGGATTTGAGTGCAGCTCTGGGCTCCATTGCTGAGTCACTGAGCTTGGGACCTGGCCTTTCAAAGTCTAAAAACTGTGGCCTTGGCATTTGGAAACTCAAATGGCAGCACTTAATTCCCCATCATGTCTGAGCACTTCTCAGATCTTTTTACAGTCTTGCTCTCTGACCGGGTTTCTGTCCTTAGCTGGACAAGTCATGCTTTGCCAGCATTTGGTTCTGTAAGGATCCCACGAGCTACACTCTGCAGAGCACTTAGCAGTGATCTGTTCACAGCCAGCCATCCCCAGGGTTAGCTGTCATCATCCTGTCATCGTCAGCAGCTGAGACATTGGTTTAAGTGCTCTGTTTTATTTTTCTTCCTTGGTTTCCAAAGAATTGTGGAGAGGAGTAACGTAAAAATGACAGAGTAAGGAAGAGGATCTAAAAGAGGGAAGGTGAGAGGAAGGAGTAAGGGAAGCAAAGAAATATTGAGTGTAAAGCCAAAGCCATTATAATTGCATGTTATGTTCTAAGTAGATTTTAATGTTTTATTTTAATTTTTTTTTAAAGATAGAGTCTCGCTCTTTCACCCTGGGTGGAATGCTGCAGCATCACAGCTCACAGCAACCTCAAACCTGTGGTTCAAGGGATCCTCTTGCCTCAGCTTCCTGGTAGCTGGGACTACAGGTGCCTGCCACCTTGCCAGGATAATGGCTTTAGGCTGCTCTTGAACTCCTAGCTCAAGCAATCCACCTGCCTCGGTCTCCCACAGTGCTAGGATTATAGACGTGAGCCGCTGTGCCCGGTCTTCTAAGCAGATTTTAGTTGGGACATTTTAAAGTTCATTCCAGAATGTTTTTGAGAATTTACTAAAAATCCAATTGTTGTCTTGTCTATAAATAGAAGCTTAAGTTCATAGACGTTCTATAATCTTTATAGCTTTATATTTAGACAAATTACATTTTCAAATAAACTGACATATATATAAGAACATTTATTTTTGCCTTATTAAACTTTATTGCCAAAGGAGGATGCTCTACAATGAACAAATATTTATTGGTGGATATAGTTGTGCTATTTTGATTGTTCAGTGAGTTAACATTTTACATTGGTAAGTTTTATATACGGGGTGTTCATAAAGTTCATGTGCAATTTAAAATAGTGGACAAGTATAAAGAGAAATCTGTGGTATCTCCCCATGAGTCCTAGAATCTGGCAGCCCTTTCCTGGACTTCTGTACAGCCACAACCTGGAGAACTTGAGACCAGTGGCATCTTAGGTGCACAGACAAGTCCTGTCTCATCAGTCCCCAACAAATCCTAGTGTCCCTGTCACAGAAGCTCTTTGATGTCGCTTAGCATTGGTCATAAATTATTGTCTGTCTTCCAGTAGAAAATTTTTCTGCACCCATGTCCTCAAAAGAGGAAGACAAAATATAGCCCAAGTTGGCTTCTTGTTTCAAGAAAAACAGGTGAGTGTATTTCACTGCAGGCTTGTCTGCTTCTACTGATTTAATGACATTGTTCACTCTTCTATATTATGCCCCTCATCCTCCTACATGGGTGAATTTGTAGCCCTTGGGAAAGGAGTTTATATATTACAGGTGACAAAGGGACGCCTATAGCTCAGTACTTTTAATTTTAATCTTGCTACTGCTTTAGGCTTCTGTCTTCAAAAATAAAGCAACTAGTCCAAAAGACCCCAGACTCCTCAGAATTATTTACTCCAAGGAAGGTTTAATGAAGGAAGTTGAACACACTTTGCTGTATGTTAACATATGTACACTTACTATTCGTCCATTACACAATGTCCTCTTAAGAGAACACATTCTGTAGAAAATTGCTAGGATTTAACTGTAACAAAAAATTTGCCTCTGCATATGAAAACACTTGCTTTATTTGGTCAGAAAATAGAAATGATGTAATCTAACATATTCCCCTCTTTGTCTTAGCTTCCTGGACCAAGATAAGTAAAAGTAAAATAAAAATAACCTTGCTATCTTGCTAAAGCACATTTCCAAGTAAAGAATTTCCAAAAGTATTAGTCACCGCATGTGAGATACTATGTGTTTGAGGGTTACAAGTTCCATTATTTAAAGGTATCTTCCTACGCAAAACTTGAATTATTTTTTTCTAAACGTAGGCTCATCTAACTAGGGTCTTTCCGACGCCCATTTACTCAAAAGCAGAGGGGGGTAATCTGAGAACACTGCATTATTTCTACTTCGTTGCTCCCATGAAGATACATACTTCTCTGTCCCCAGGCCCCGTGGCAGATGGTATTTTCCAGAGATGGTCCCATCAGTGGGTACCTTCCAGCCTGTGTGTTCCTCTTGTCTTGTAACTGGCATGCTTCTTGCCACAGGTGGAATCTGTGTTTCTCCCTGACTTGAATCCGGGGAGGGGCTTGTGACATGTCCTACTGATGGAGTGTGGTGGAGGTCACAGTAAGAGATTTCTGAGAGTGGGTCATTAAAGGTCATGCAGCTTCCACTAAAGAGCCTTTCTCTGCAGCCGGGGCCTGCTGAGCCAACTCCCTGGAAGCTGAATACTGGAGACACACGGAAAGAGTCTACTGACAGACACCTGCCCCAGACCCCAGCCGTGCTGCCCTCTCAGTCCAGGCACCACACACCTGAGCAGAGAAGCCACCAAGATGAAGCCAGTCCCAACCACTATCTGGCTATAACCTCATAAGTGACCCCCCCCAACACTCCTATCCAAGCCTCAATTCTTTAACTAAATAATTAGTTTAAATAATTAGACAGAAAAATAATTGACCCACTGAACTAAATAATTAGTTTAAATAATTAGACAGAAAATAAATAATTGGTATTGTTTCAGGCCAATAGGCTTTGAGGTAGTTGGCTGTGCAGTCACAAATAACTACACAGCACCTGAAAACTATTCTTTTTTTTTTTTGACCATTTTATTATAGCCTTCATGGCATTTTCTTTCTTTCTTTTTTTTTTCAGTGGTAAGACAGAATTTATTTACAGAAAAGAATACAGAAAACACTAAAGCTTCTGGTAGAGAGAGAGAACTCAAGTGGGGAGAGAAAAGCTCTCTCCATTTCTCTCCTGGTCTTTCCCCATCTCCCTCTTTAGGCCTTTAGTCTCAGGGTGTATATAGGTGTATGGGTTCCTTGGCCAGGAAACAAATGAACACAGTCCCTTCCGCTGGGGGCAAGGTGAATGAATGTATCAATGAGCGAACACAGTCCCTTCCGCAGGGGCAAAGTGAATGAATGTATCAATGAATGGACACAGTCCATTCATGGAATTGAGGCCTAGGAAATTCACATGAAATTGACCTAGGCATAGGAAATGGGGGTTCCACATTTAGTCCTAAGTGTAAAGGGAAGGAGACACCAAGGCATAGAGCACCTGAAAACTATTCATGATGCTCCACAACATACCTCATTGATTTCAGTGCCATCGGCAGTGTTATACACAATTCGGTAACCACTGATCTTTCTTGAAGTTGGGTCCCAGGTTAATCGAGCACTGTTGGAGCCAACGTTGGAGATTCTCAGGTTTCGTGGTGGACTTAAAGGCACTTGACCGCAAGTGGAAGAGAAAATAATTAAAATTTCAAAATAATTACATGTGTAAAAGAAATACAGCAGCCCTGACTTCCAAACTATTTACATAGGAAAGAGGTCACCCAGATAATAAATTATACCTCTGAAATAACCAGTGATTTTTCTCATAAAAATTAATAATATTCTCTATTAACAAAGAAGAAAAGTTTCTCTTGTAGAGAATGAATAGTAGTGATAAGGTACACGTGCTTAGAAATAATTGAGATGGAGGTAAATTTTCTATGCCGATCATTATAGTTGTATTTTAATAAGAAGCCTAATGGATCAAAAACAAGAATACCCCCCACCAGTGCCTCTGGCAAAGCCACTTCACTTCTCAGCTCCACCATCTCCCGTGTGTAAAACCGGAAAGTGCCCATCTACCAGCTCCACATGGGTATCTATGAGACATCCCAACTTCACTACCTCCTCCTCATTCAGTCCTTCCCTTTGAGCAAATGGAACGCTTGGCTTCCTGTCACTCAGCCTCAAACCCTTGGAGTCATTCTGTATTCCTCTTCATCTCACGACCCACTTCCAATTCATCATCAAACCCTTCCATGTTTACCCAGATATACCCCCCACTGCTCCCACGTTGGTGGAAGCCACTATCTCCTCTCAGCTTGTACTTCTGCCCTGGTCTCCCAGCCGACATCCTGGCTTCCATCTTCCCCCCTATAACTATTCTTTAATGAATCCTTAGAATGCCCCTTTAAAAACATAACCCAAATCATTTTACTCCTATGCACAAAACTTTCCAAATGGCTCTCTATACCCTGAGGGTATATTCACATTTCTTACAAGGGTTTTTATGGCCCTCTGTAACTGGCCCTCTGCCATCTCTCTGCCCCCACCTTCTGTCCCTTGTTCATGCTGTCACTGGAACCTGCCAAACAAGCGGAGTGCTTTCTGTACTAACTCTTACATCAACTGCATGCTGGAAGATTGTAACAAATCTAAAAAAGTTCCATGGCTTGCCCTGTGTCACCTGACTAAAATAGAAGTTGAGCTAGGATTCTTATTTTGGCTGCTATGAGTCCAAAGCTTATGCTCCTCCTTCTTTATCTAGACCCAACATTTGGATTTAGACAAAGACAGATACAAGTGGCATTATCAGGAGGATGCTAAAATGCAGTTCTAGCATCTATATCACGCATACAAGATTGAAAAAATAAGTAAAAGATGTGATTTTCCCTAAAAAAAAATACATGATTCTTGTGATTATTAGCTGTTAAGAGGTTTCAACCTAAGTTATAATAGTAGTTCAAATTCAGAATCCCAACGTTTATGGGGCTTTTATGACAGCATTTCATGTGAACGACTGTACTGCTCACGTGTTGTTTCTTGTCCTGTAACAGGGTCGCTGGCCTCTTCTCCAAACATGGCATAAACCGTGACCGTGTATTCTGTATTCGGCAACAGTTCGCTCAATTCAATATCTGTGTGGGTCTCTCCGATTTTCATCTGAAAAGAACATATGTTATTAGACCATTTGCCATTGGGTGTTATTCATGCAGATCTGAACCAAATAAAGGTGAAGCTTCATGGAATAAGACTTTGTGTTTCCTCACAGTCCCTTCATCAAACAGACTTCAGTCATCATTTTTTAGTTCTCGTGTTACTCTGGATTAGGAACAGATACTGTGGAACCATATAAAACTGAAAGTCCCCATGTGTGCTGTGTTAGGATAACTCCTTACATCTGGACAAACAGCAACTGCAGCCAGAATGACAGTGTTTAGTATCCTACGTATGGTGCCCAGGGGAGGGTGGGTGGCTTTGAATCAGAAACGTTCCCTAGAGAGTGTGAGCTCCATGCCAATGCGCTGGAGGCAGGGCCAGTGGGCATCATTCATTATTGGCTAATTCTAACCAGTTCTCTGGCTGGGTGCCCAGATTTTGCTTCCAGCTCCACTGAGCTGGGACAGTCTTGCTTCTGCATTCAACAAGGGGTCTGTCCAGATGGATTTTGAGGCCCTTCTAGTATTCAGAAGGGATAAACCCACCTGGATACCTTACTTGGCAATTTGCTTTTTGATTGCAGGATAACCCTCACTGACCCTTGGATTCAGTCAGACTAGCCAACATTCACAGCTGAGTGATAGTGGAGTGACAGGATAATTTTATGTTTGGGAAAGAAAAAAAAAACCTCCACAGATGCTCGGCAGGCTACTGTCAAGTTAACATTTTTAATTTTGAAATATCTTAACATATGCATATAACACAAACATTTAGAAAACTATACATGTATAATCCACCCTGATATATTCACTACTCAAATTTAGTACCAAAAATATTGTCATATTGACTTCAGATTTTATTTTTAAAAAGAACTGACATACTCAAATGAAACAAGTTCTTTCTCATTCTCTCTGTTCACCATCTCTACCTGAGGCTGATCTCAGTGCTATGTTTGTACGTCTGCAAATGCACATACATATCCCGTGTGTGTGTGTGTGACAATGCACAGAGGGAACCATAGTTATAATTTGTTTTGTTTTCTCTGTCAATATTATAGCTTAAGATTTACCTGTGTTAATTCACAAGGACAAAATTGACATTATAAATTCCTGTTTGTATTCTATTGTATAAATATACCACTATTTTCCATTCTTCTATTGACAAGCATGTTATTCACAATGTTTTATTTTGGCCCAGTGTCTGCATAGATGTTTCCAAACATAGTATATATCTTTAACAACATGAAATACTTTAAAATATTCTCCAAAGTAGCTGTGCGAATGTACATGCTCACCAGTAGTTTGGAAGTGATTTTTCCACATGCTCACTAATACAAGTCACTATCAAACCTGACAATCGTGCTGTTTTTCTTTCTTTCTTTTTCTCTTTTTTTTTTTTTTTTTTGCTACTGTGTTGGTTATAAACTAGTATTCCTTTAACTTTGATTTTTCTCTTCCTAGAGAGAGGCTGAGAATCTTTTCAGCAACATTTCAAAGTCTCTTGTCTGCCAAAATTAGACCAACTTTAAACACAACTAGGCAAAAACTGGAAATAAGAAGAATAAGAAATAATAAGAAATACATGTCACTAATGCTCTATTCTTGACACTATGTTTTTGACTTTAAATATTTAGGTCATCAGAAGCAGGTTTTAGACAATGTTAGAGAACCAAGTTCAAAACTGCCTCGCTTTTCGCTCCACCTACATTGTCAAGACACTTCCAAGCCCCAGAGACACTTCCTCCTCATTCTTTAAATATCTGCCTTATAGCTATTGTCCCTATACAATAAAATGAGGACTAAAATAGTCATTTGAAAGTCAAAGATTCATCATTTAAAATGGAATAAATTCAAAAATTCACATTAATGAGATATAATGGTCTATCTTTCAAATTACTAAGGAAAAATTAATTGATGTATATTCATGTATATGGGAGAAACACTTATGAACTGCATATAGGAAAATAAATTATATAAGAACCATTTGTTAATACCAACTATAAGCCTTAATAACTTGCATACCTTTTAGGGAAAAAAAACTCTATTTCTAGGAATTTATCCTGAGAAAATAATCAACAATCATGCAAAGATGTATGGTAGGAATATTCACCAAAGCATTATTTATACAACTATCTAAATGCCTAATAATACAAAATTAATTAATTACCATTCAAACCAACAGTGGAAGACTATACCTGTATAAAATGACTATATTAAGATACTCTTCAAAGGTATGGAAAAATATTCCCAAGAAACAAAATGGAAATAGTAGGTTACCAAACCATTTCCATTTGTTGTACTAAAAATGCATTGACAAAGACTGTTAAATAAAGATTAACAACGGCTGTCTCCAGGTGGTAGGATTACAAGGTATTTTTTCTTTTTGCTAATTTGAATTTTCTACATTTTTTTATATATTATAATTTTACAGTAAAGAAAATTTATTCTGTGGAAGTCAGAGATTCTAGGAGTCTAGAAGGTAGCAGACAGTTACCTCTTTTTCATCCCCAGCCACACCCTCCGTTAGGGGAGCGTAAAGGATCAGATAACCCGAGGCCCCTGGTACTGGGTCCCATCTGACCCGCAGACTGTTCTCAGTCACGTCATACAGTTCAAGGTCAGATGCCATGGGCAAAGCAACTGCAAGAGGAAAAATTTTTGTAAATGTTCAGTCATTTATAAGTATCCTGAAAAAAATGAAATAATTAAGAAATAAGACTGACCATATTTGAAGGGTAGAGAGAAAGAGATGAAGGATAAATTGCACAGGCTTAAACAGTATCAATGAAAAACATGAACCCTTATTGGTTCTAGGCCCTTCATAATGTGGCCTTGTCTACTCTTCCAATGCAATGTCAAATTCGGGACTTTGTTTACACTTGCAGCTCCTTGTATGCACTTCTGGAGTGTTGGCAGCACTTCATTACACTAATTGGTTACATGTTCTTGGTTTGCATTCCCTCCCTTTAGTAGACTAAAATCTCTTGAAGAAAGAATTGTCCCTGAAATATTCCTGCACAGTGAGGGCATGAACACTCACCTTACAGATTGTTGTCATCAATAAATCCAACAATGCATAGCACCTGGCTCATTGCTATGAGTTTACATTGTTATTGTTCTATCAGAGGCAGATTTTTTTTCTTTTTTTAAGACAGAGTCTTACTCTGTCACCATAGTTAGAGTGTGGTGCATCATCTTAGCTCACAGCAACCTCAAACACCTGGACTCAAGCAATCCTCTTCCCTCAGACCCCCGAGTAGTTGGGACTACAGGCACCTGCTATGATGCCTGGCGCATTTTCCTATTTTTAGTAGAGACAGGGTATCACTCTTGTTCAGGCTGTTCTCAAATCCTTGAGATTTTGACCTCAAGGGATTCACCATATTTTTAAATCAAGTTTTCATAGAGCCTAACACGTAAAAGGAACTCAGTTAATGTGCCTGGGTGTCATAGTGAGACCCTGGCTCTAAACACACAAACATACCAAACAGATTATCTCTTCTCATTATTCTCAATGCTCTGTGTGTATATGTATATTATGTGTGCTATCACATATGTATTATTATGATCATCCCCAGGAAAGGAATTATTAGTATTCAGAAGCTTGTTTTAATTACAATGATATGAACAATTAAAATAGATGTAATATAATTTTCTTGGTCTTCTACTGGGTGGGAGCTCCTTCTCTACCTCTACTGATCAATTCAAGCACAGTTCTGTATTCATAGTAGGCATTTACTAAATATTTGTTTGATAAGTGAATGAATGCATTTTGTACCCTTTATCACCAAGATTGCTCTCCCTTAAACATGTCAGAGATTTATAACATCCTTCTCAACACATCCCCCCTGCAAAACTGTAGCTGTCGCATGGACCAGTACCACACACAGCATGGTGACTATTTTCTATGAATTGGATTCAGGACATCCATCAGTATAACCTAAGCACAATTCCCATTTAGGAAAGGCCAGATAAGCAGCATTCTATAAACTTGAGAGTTAGGTAGGATTAAATACATACATGTGGTTTCAGTTCCCCGTAGGCCTTCACTAGCAGTGTGGGCATACACTGCAAAGACTGCTATCTGATATTCAGTTAAAGACATCAAGTTTTTCAACACTATGGAAGACACACTTCCATCCACCACCACCTGTTTAAAGAACATTTTGAGATATGAGAATACAGACCATCTTACATGCAGTATTGAAATAAAAATGCAAAAATACTATGTCTTCAGGAAGAACATTTACTATTTTCTTATTCATGCCACATGCTCTTATCACAATGACAGTCAACTCTCTTTGAATTCCTACATGAACTACTGTACCTTTTATGGAATGTGTTCAAAAATTTCTTATTAATTCATATCTAACAGAAAGCATGCTATTTCTAGGCTAATTATTATCCTCTTCCTATATACTTACTAATAGTAGATATGATATTTTTTCATGAAGCCTTAAGAATCATTTAAAAATTTTTTTAGTCATGAAAAAGATAGGACCATTAGAAGCATTCTGATTTTTTTTTTTTTTTGGTCCAAATGATTTAAAACCCCATGATCTACTTCTGTAACGCTTAAAAAATACCAAAACACCTGCCATATTACCAAAGAAAATTATGAAACATGTCAAGATCAATTAGAGGTTAGAACAACAAAAAGGAAGGGGTATTTCATCATGTTTTAACATGTTCCCTGGGAATTGCTGTATCAAAGGTAGGAAACAGGAAGGATCCAATCATCTGGCAATAGGTGTTCCCATCTCTGTTAGGCAAACCATAAATTAATCTGGCCACAGACGCTTTATTATGGCTTTTCCATTGCACCAATCTTTAAAAATGTCCAAGAAACTCTAAGTCCTGGAGGACTAGTCCGTTATGTGACCACATAATTTGGAACAGACAGACTTCACTAAGATAGAAAGCTCAGACCACAAAGTAGAAAGAATGCACAAAAGCAAAAGGGGTCCTGACTGAATAATTAGTTATGAACTCCCTTTGCTTTAGAAGCCATTCATTTTAAGAAGAAACAGAGGTTGAGTTAGAAATGCATGCCCAAGTAGTTCTGATGCTTGTTAGATGGAGAAATGAGAGAAGATGGAAAAGCCATAACCCAGAAAGACAAATGAACAATGTGGACATGCGGAAATGTACTTTAGTCAAATTATTTAAAATATTTGTGACAGAGTCATCACCTCATAGAGAGACATTTTTGTCTTGTTCTCACTTCTGTATGAGACCTGAGAGAATGAAAAGAATGGTTTGAAAATCCTATCTCCTGATTACCTCGTCTGGTTTTCCACCTCTGCTGGGATGATACACAACTCTGTATTTTTCCACTTTTCCTGGGGCATGAGTCCAGTTAACCATAAAGCTTCTGGCAGTGACTTCAGAAGTCATCAACTCTGTAGGTGGCCCAATGGTGGCAAAGGCTGAGGCTAAATTAAAGCAACACATCAAATAAACATCTTTCCCAAAGTTATTTCTTATGAACCTAAGAAATTCCATTGGTCAAAAATGACTATTGATTTCATGCTGCCTCTAACATTTCCATCTTTAGACAAGTTGATTAAATTATTCATTCTTGCATTTCTTCATTCAAACATTTAAGTGTCTATTAGATACCAGGCACAATGTTAAGTTCTGATTATACAAACTTAAATAAGACATAGTACTTGACTCCAAGAAACTTTCTTCAATTGAAGAAATTTAAAAAAAAATTACTGAGCACGTGTGTATCTAAAGGTACTTTTCTGAGCTCATTAAAAGTATTATCTCAATTAATTCTTCATAGTTACTATTATTGTTCACATTTTGTAGGTGAGAGGTCTAAGGCACAATGAAGTGAAATATATGACCAAGATCTTATAATTACAGAGATGAGATTGATATCTGGACTTCCTCACACAAGAGCCTGTGTTTTTAAGTATCAGAGGATATAGCCTCCATACTGAAGAATTCAATAAACACAAATATCTAAAAATAAAAAACAGAAGGAAAAGTTGCTAACATATATTGAATGTTCATAATGAGCTAGATGCTACGTAAGCCTTTTGTGTATATTATAGACCTGTTAAAGCACATAATGCTGTAAAGATTGGGGGTACGTGCAATCTGAGCAGAGAGGAAATACAATGTACAAATGACATAAAGGGGTTGCACGTGAGGATTTATCACCTGTTAGGGGCACTTGATGCAAAGGGACTTTAACAATCACAATAATGAAAAGCATAGTTTTGATCACTAACTATGGCCAGGAACTGTATTATATGCTTTGTCATCAATCACATGTAGAGCATTTTTGTAAAAAAAGTGAAGCTCTAAAGTAGTCTTACTCCAGAGCTTAGAAAACTCTGTTCAGGATCCTACTGCTTGAATGGCCACTCTAGTCTCCAATAGATCTGGTCCAGGAAAGGGAGATGACAGAAGAGAGAAGGACACGTGGCCAGATAGAGCCATTCACACTCCTGGATGCAACAGAGGCAAGGCACCAAACCAGACACTTCACAGAGAACTTGGATTCTATTGCCCTCTTCTCAGATTACATCTCTATAAACCAGTTATAATCTGCAGACCAATGATATTGTGAGGACCAAGAGTAAAAAATTCCATGATAAATTTGCTCCCAGAAAGATAGACATGACATTATTCCTCCTGGAGACAAAATTAAAAATGCTGCCAATCATATACAAGACAAGCATAAGAAGACAACAAAAAGCAGAGAGAAAAAGATCAATGGATGAGGGACAACAGGACAAAGGAACAACACCATGGTGAGTTCCCTTTTTCTATTTCACTCATATATCCCAGACATGGGGACAAGTATCAGTAATGCAGAAACACCAATAGTTACAGACCAAAAACAGAAAAGGAAAAAGCCCAGCTCCCACAAAGCCGGTTCTCTCCAGCCAAAAAAGCAGAAAATGGCCATCTTATCAATACAAGAAAGTTCTAGAAAATAACTGCTTTACTCTAGACAAAGACAGAAAACAAAAACAAAAACAAAAAACCAGTGGCCACGCCTTCACCTATACCAGCAAATACCAAGTGAGGAGTCAAAATGTCTACCCTTTCTTGGCTGCACTGGGGTGCCCCAATATCCACGACTCCCTCCTTGCCCCAGTCAGGGTGATGTAATAGAAGATCAAGTAGGGAAGAGACACTCATACCCAACAGGTGGCAGTGAATCCACTTGGTAGTAATGAGGTGCCTCTCCACCTCACTCAGTGATAGGGTCAGAGGAGACCTAATGGCAAGTCAAGACATCCCACTGCCCAGCAGTAAGGAGGCCATCGAAGGGACAGTACTGAGGGCCTCCTTCTCCTCTCAGAGGGTGGCATTAGTTGAAGCCTAGTGAATAACCCTTCTCCCCCAAGGATGCTAAAGGAGACCAAATCAGTAACTTTGAGTTCTACCTTTACCAAGCAAAAATGAGGCTGTGCTTCCCTTTCCCCTGTCTGGGTGAATCAGAAGAAGATAGTTTTAAATCAGAAGGTGCAGCCCTAAGAAAATCACTTTCAATACATAATTAGAAGTCCAATTCAAACAAAAAAAATAAAAATTCTCTACAAAGAAATAGAAACCTTTAGCAAAGAAGTAGAAGATATAAGGAAAAACCAAGTGAAACTTGAAAGCAGAATGGAGTGGACAGAGGAAACAATCAGTGAACTTGATATACAGATGACGGAAATTACCTGAACAAGAGAGAGAAAATGGACTTAAAAAAATTAACTGAGCCTCAAAGACACGTGAGATCATAACAACGTATCTAAAGTTCATATCATCAGAGTTTTGGAAGGAGAAAAGAAACAAGTCAGGCTTGGAAAAGTACTTGAAGAAATAATGCCTGAAAATTTTCCAAATTTGACAAATCACATAAATTATAGATTTAAGAAAATAAAGGTACCTCAAGCAAGATAGGCCCACAAAAATTCACACCAAGACACACCATAGTCAAACTTCTGAAAACTAAATACAAAGACAAAACTTTTTAAAGCCATGAAGGAGAAATGATATCTCACCTATAGGTGGAAAACAGTCTAAATGATGGAAGATTTCTCATCAGAAGCCACAGAGACCAGAAGAATGTGGAATAACATTTTTCAAGTGTTGAATTAAAGAATAATCAAACCAGTAACCTATATCCAGCAAAATCTCTTTGAATTTTTTAAAATTGAGATGGGATCTAGCTATGCTGCTCAGGCTGGTGGGACTATAGGTGCACACCACTGCATCTCACTCTTTGATTATTTTTGTTTTCTGTTTTTAATTTTATTGATTTCTGCTTTTTAAATTGATTTCTTTCTTTTTCTGATTTTATTTCACTTATACTATTTTGTTAATAGATTCTAAATTCTATGGGAACTTAGATTATTACTTGAGAAATTTTCTCAAGAATAAAGGGAAAAATCAAGATATTCCCATATGAAGAAAACTTGAGATTTTTTTTGTCACCTACAGATCTACACTAAAAGAATGAATAAAGAAATTTCTCTATACATAAATAAAATGATAAAAGAAAAGTAATCCTTAAACTTCAGAAAAGAATAATAAACAATAGAAAGCATAAAAATCAGAGTAAATATAATTTTATTCTTTCTACTCATTTGATTTTACTCATTAAATTTTACTCATTTTATTTCTTCCTTTGAGTTTCCTAAATTATGTTTGATGATTAAAGCAAGAATTATAACACTTTCTCATATGATTATAAATATATAGAAAAGAAACTATTAAGGCAATTATATCATAAAAAGGCATGAGAAAATAACTTAGGGTTAAGTAGGGTTTCTGCACTTCATTCCAACTGGTAAAATTTCAACACCAACAGGCTGTGATAAGTTTTGTGTACATAAAATAATATCTAGAACAACCACTGAAAAAGCTGTGCAAACAGATTCATTAAAACACACTATGAATAAATCAAAATGGAATTCTTAAAAATATTTGAGTAACCCACAGGAAGAAGGAAACAAAGAAATGAAACCCAGACTGGAAATTAACTAAATGTTTTAAACTGTAAGCTTAACTCAAACATATCAATGATTACATTAATAGAAATAGTCTAAGCATACCAACCTAAGGGAAGGATTAGCATCATGGATTTTATGTAGATAGCATATTTTAAAATCCACTATCTACAAAATATGCTATCTACATAAAATACACTTTAAATATAATGATACAGGTAAGTTGAAAGTAAATGAATTAAAAAAGTTATATCATGTAAACATCAATCAAAAGAAAGTAGGAGAGACTGTATGAATATCACATAAAGTAGACATCAGAACAAAGAAAATTACCATGGACGGAGGGACAGTGTATAATAATAAATGGTTCATCAGGAAAATACAGCATCCTCAATGTGTGTATATACAACAACCACTACAAAATATGAAAAGTAAAAAATGGATAGAACTAAAATAAGGTATAGACAAATCCATAATTATAGGTAAATAATGTAATATCTCTTTCTTAACAACCTGTAGGATAAATAGGCAAAAAGTCACCAAGGATGTTGAAGTCAACAACACCATCAACCAATAAAATCAAGTTAACACTTAATAGAACATGACCACGCCACATGACAATTGGAGAATATACATTCATTGCAAGCAACTACAGAACATAATTCAACATAAACCATATCCTGAGCCATAAAACAAACAGCAAGTTTGACACAATTGAAATTACATAGAATATGTTCTGTGGTAGCAATGAAATCAATAGCAGAAAGATAATAGAAAAAGTTCCAAAAGCCTACAAGTTAAACAACATATTCCTAACTAATCAATGGGTCAAGGAGTAGACATCAAAAGAAATGAAGAAATACTCTGAACCAAATTAAAATGGAAATACAACATATCAAAATTTGTGCAATGCTGCCAAAGAAGTACTGAGGAGAAAATTTAGAGCATTAAGTACTTGTATTAGAAAAGACGAAATGTCTCAAATCAGTAATCTAAGTTCCCACCTTGAATCTAGTATCTAAAATAGGAACAGCCAACAAAACTCAAAACCAGCAAAAAGGAAGGAAATAATAAAAATATGAGCAAAAATCAATGAAATTCAAACCAGAAACACAATAAAGAAAACCAATGAAACTAAGGAAGAGCTGGTTCTTGGAAAAGATTCTTTTTTAATAGACAAACCTCTAAGAAGAAAAAAAAAGAGAAGACACAGATTCACAATAGTAGGAAGGAAACAGGATAGATCCACACCCTGCCGACATGAAAGGAATTATAAGAGAATGCTATGAATAACTCTACAGACATAAATTCTTCAAGTTTGATAAAATGGACCAATTACTTGAAAAGCAGAAGCTTTCTCTCTATAATGGGGAATAAAGCAAGCAACATATTCATTAAACATAGTAATAGAAATTTTAGCCTGTGAAATAAGGCAATAAAAAATGAAATAAAAGGTATAGAGATCAAAAAGGAAGAAATCAAATTATCTTTATTTCCAGATATGATTTTCTGCATAGAAAATCTTCCAAAATTTAGAGAAAAATTCTTAGACTAATTAGTGAGTTCAAATAACCATGTCATAGTATACAAGATAAACAGACAAAACTGAATTGCATCTCTACTCACTAGCAATGAATATGTGAACACTCAAACTAAAAATACAACACAACCAATATCACTCAAAATAAGATTAAATACTTAGGTGTAAATCTAACAAAACCTATATAGGATTTGTAACCTGAAAACTACAAAATGATGATGAAAGAAATCAAAGAATATCTAAATAAATGGATAGATATGCTATGTTCATAGATCAGAAGAATCAACATATTGAAAATGTCAATTCTCTTCAAATTGATATTTGATAATTAATATTTGATAATTGATTTAATGTAATTTCTACCAAAATTCCAATGAGATGTTTTGCAGAATAAAGATTAATCTAATATTTAACAGCAAGATAAAGGAACTAGAAGAGCAAAAACAATTTTTAAGTAAAATAATCAAGGGAAGTCAAGTCTACCATTTTCAAGATTTATTATATAGCTATAGTAAATCAAGAATGTATACTATCAGAAAAAGGTTAGACACATAGACCCAACGGAACAGGTTAGAAAATCCAGAAATACAACCATACAATTAGGTCTAACTTATACTTTTGCCCAACGAAAAAAATCTAACTAGAAAATGAACCCAAGGTATCAGCAGACATTTCACCAAAGAGTTATTACAGATGGAAAATAAGGATGTGAAAAGACATTCAACTTCATTAGCCACAAGGAAAATAAAAATCAAAACCATAATGTTTTAACACTGAATACCTATCGGAATGGCTAAAATAAAAAAAAAATCGTTAACACCAACCCTGATGATAGTCATTCACAGAAACTGGGTAGCTCATACGTGCTAGCAGGAATGTAAATGCTACAACCATTCTGGAAAATAGGTTGGGTATTTTCTTTATGAAAACTAAAATAAACTACACTTGCAACCAGGATATGATCTAGTCATCGTATTCCTGGGCATTACAGAAAAATCAAAACCTATGCTCATATAAGAACCTACATATGAATATTCACCAGTGCTTTGTTCATAATAGCCAAAAGCAAAACAACTTTGATGCCCTTCAGTGTGTGAATGAAGGTCAACCTGTGGTCAGTCTGCACCATAGAATCTAACACTGCCATAGGAAAAAAAGGGCTCTTTTTTTTTTAAATTAAATCATAGCTGTGTACATTAATGCAATCATAGGGTACAATGTGCTGGTTTTATATACAATTTGAAATGTTTTAATCAAACTGGTTAACATAGCCTTCGTGGCATTTTCTTAGTTATTGTGTTAAGACATTTGTATTCTACACCTAGTAAATTTCATATGTACCCTTGTGAGATGCACCGAAGGTGTGGTCCCACCAATTACGCTCCCTCCACCCATCCTACCCCTCCTCTCCCCTCCCTCTCCCCTTTCCCCTTCTTCTTGAGCTATAATTAGGTTATAGCTTTCTTATGAAAGCTATAAATTGGTTTCATAGTAACACTGGGTACATTGGATACTTTTTCTTCCATTCTTGAGATACTTTGCTAAGAAGAACATGTTCCAGCTCCTTGACACATGCAACAACTCTGATGAATCTCAAGGGAATTGTCCTATATGAAAAAAAAAAAATCCCCAAAGGCTACATGCTACATAATTCCATTTACCTAATATTTAAAATAAAAAGAACTTAGAAATGGAGGACAGATTGGTTGTCAGAGTTCAGAGGGAGGATGGGGGGATATAAGTGACAGTGACTATAAAAGAGCCATTGGAATCTTCCTGTAGTGATGGATATGTCCTGTACCTTTCTGTAGCAATGACAATACCCTGCTTGTGACATTGTACTATAGTTTTGACAGAGGTTACTATTGGGAGAAGTTGATGAAGAACACATGGTCTCTCTATGTATTATTTCTTACAACTGTATTTAAATATACAATTATCTCAAAATTAAGCATTTAATTTTTTTAAGTATCTAAACATAATACGATAGAGAAAGTCTTCTAGTCATAATTAAAGTATCCCTCCCTCCCTTCCAAAAAAGCCTGCCCATACACTCTCTTTTCTACTTGATGACTCAGATCTTAGAGAAAAAGGAGTCTTTAGAAAACCAATGTGAAAAACAATCAGAACCTTCATAAACCATGATAGAAGTCTGTGCACAGTGATGCTAACATCCACACGACTGCTGCCTGTCCCTCACTTTACCTTTAATCTCCTTATCCTGTTCTTCCACTCTGGAGCAGACAGTCTTGGTCAGACTCTCCACCACCGTGTGCATCAGGTCAAACTCGGCGACGTTGTACACGTGAGTGCTGTCCGGTTCCGAGGCGATCTCCTGCAGTTCACTCAGATCTGCATTTTTCACCCCTTGCATAAAGGACAACAGGAAGAATGGTGACATTTATGCTTCATTGGAAAGACCAACAGCAGTGGGCCTGACCTGACCCTGCATTGCAATCAAAGCATCATCTGCTACTTGGGTTTCTTTTTTTCTTTTGACAAATGGTGAATATTTTATTTTATGAATACACACATGAAATGAAAAAAAATAGCTAACTCTTATAGCTATTGCATATGGAAAATGATAGCTCTGGTTTTAAGAAATTATGCATGAAGAAAGAAAGCAAGAAAAGAGATCAGCAAGAATATGAATGTATCATTGACAAAATGACATGCCTGTGTCCTGATAAACGGCTCCTGGGACCCCATCTGAGAGGCCAGTTCACTTCCAGTCCCCCCTTATGATAGACTTGCATTCTCGAACTTGGTCAAAAGTATCCCTCCTTAAAGAGGAACATTTTGTGTAAGATTTTTTTCTTAAAATCAGCTTTGGAATCAATTAAATAGTAATGTTGGTGAGTATATCTTTTTTTTTTTTTTTTGAGACAGAGCTTCAAGCTGTCACCCTGGGTAGAGTGCTGTGGCATCACAGCTCACAGCAACCTCCAATTTCTGGGCTCAAGCGAGTCTCCTGTCTCTGCCTCTCAAGTACCTGGGACTACAGGCGCCTGCCACAACGCCTGGCCATTTTTTGGTTGCAGCCACCATTATTGTTTGGCAGGCCCAGGCTGGATTCGAACCCGCGAGCTCAGGTGTACGTGGCTGGCGCCTTAGCCCGTTGAGCCACAGGCGCCGAGCCCGGTGAGTATAACTTAACAGAAAGATGACTTCATGAAACTAATTTCTGTCCTATAGAAGTAATAGTAACTAAACTAGTATTTTGAACTATCAAAGCTTCAGGTTTATATTTCCATGAAATAAGTTTAAATTAAGAAATTCCTAAAATGGCTCGGCGCCTGTGGCTCAGCGGGCTAAGGCGCCAGCCACGTACACCTGAGCTGGCGGGTTCGAATCCAGCCCGGCCCGCCAAACAACAATGGTGGCTGCAACCAAAAAATGACCGGGCATTGTGGCAGGCGCCTGTGGTCCCAGCTACTTGGGAGGCAGAGGCAAGAGACTCGCTTGAGTCCAGGAATTGGAGGTTGCTGTGAGATATGGATGCCACAGCACTCTATCCAGGGTGACAGCTTTGAGGCTCTGTCTCAAAAAAAAAAAAAAAAAGAAATTCCTAAAATAATAATTTTATTTTTTATGGATAGCATTAAGCCAAATATACATACATATATGTGTGTGTGTGCACGTGCGTGTGTGTATGATATTTAACCAAAGAGAAAGCTTGGGGAAAATTTATTTTTAACATTCTCAAATATAATTTGCTGTCTAGTAATCACAGCAATTTTGTTAATACAAACAGAGATGTTCTGGTCCTTCCACAATATCTATTGAATTCTGACAGGTGAAGCACAATGCTGGGTGTCTGGAATCCAGTGGGGAATTGAATGGGACAGAAAGCCGTGAATGCTAGCAGCTGGAGTGTGCTTCCTATGCCCAAAACACTGCAGCAGGTGTTATACAGATATTCACACATTTAATCCTCACAACCAATGCCATCAGTCTGGCCCTGTGTTTCCACTCGATGATACTGCCTCTCAGAACATTTCATGTTAAAATGAGTAAATGCTTACCAACAAAACTAGAAATAAAAAAAGGAGAGGCTCTCTGTCCCTCAAAGTTAGGTTTTGCACATGTGAAGGTATATATTTCTCTTCCCTAACCTTCAGCAACCAGGAAAGATTTCTTTCTAAACCCCTGTCATTTCCATTATCTGAGAGTTTTCAAAGAAGGTACTACAGAAGAAGGACGATCACCTGGGGCCACATGAATTACTCCTTCGATGCCTGGCCCTGCCAATTAAATTATCTTTCAACCTCAACATACTGAGCAACAAAGCATTAGTTGTCTCTGAACTATTAGCTTTAGGAGGTTGCCAGATAATAAATACTGCTGATTTCTAGGTAATTTTCAGAGAAGTCTAAATCACAACTGGATGAATTCATTTAAAGTTTTATTTCAAACCTTGTCCATTCATCATCAACAAGAGCAGAGAAAGGAGGGTAAACACATAAATGAATCTCCCATTAAAGTCTTCTGCAGAGATTTACTTTTATTGGACAAAAGAATAAGAAAATAAAAACTAAGCCTCTCTAATGTGTCTTGCCTAAAGGACTTCAACAATAGTTTCTAAAGCATGCATTTGAATCAATGTATCACCGAAGGCCTGCTGGAGCAATGAGCCTAGCGCCAATTATGCCTTTCATGGCATTCAACTGACACCAACAAGTCTGGGCTCATATATCACTACCCTAGGAAAAATAGTCCCAAATCCATCTTCCTCTCTCCTGCAGACTCCCTCACTCTTGCCCTTTTCCAAAAAAAAAAAAAAAAAAAAAAAAATAGTTTGACTATTGCAACTGCATGGCAAAGAGGAGAAACAGTCATCATGACTTTGAAGGAGTTTGTTTTGTAAGGATTTTGCCTTGGTTATCTTCGTGCCCTGACACCCACCACAATGCCTGGCACACTATAAACATGCAAATTCTTCTTGAAAGAAGTATTCTATAAACCACATTTTGAGCAGCAAATCGAAGACTGGGTCAGAGGAATTTTTTTCCCGTTGATGACTCTGAAAGATATGCTTTTCAACTTCAGGCAAGAAATGTTAATGCCAAGCAAATTTGACTTAATTCCTAAGACCAAGTTCATACTTATCTTTAGAACGGAAGCTACCATATGATTAAAGTCATTTCATTTATTGCCTATTTAAGTTCTAGGGGTGTGCTGGTAAATGTATTTAACCCAGACGGCTTTCTTCCCTGATTTGTATTGTCTACTAATTTCTGCAGATTAAATACCCCACTATGACTTGTTTCCAACTACCAAAGTGAGGTCACAGGATTCACACTTGGGAAGAGTGGGTCTTGCTAACTGTATGGACTAGCCATTGAGATGCCACTCCCCCAAACACAAAAGAAAGGTTACAATTTACCAAAATGAAGTTTGAACATAACTCATTCTTAATTGTTTCCCTAGATTTCTTTAGCTCTTTCTTCAGTGAATAGAAAATAGCTTACTGTAGGGTCATACTCTTCCTTTATTGGAATAATATACTTCTCTTACTGTGTATATTCCATAAGCATTTTGATTTTTAATACTAAGGGTAACAATGTTATCTTAGAAATCCCTTATTCAACTACCACTTACTAAACACTTATTAAATGTCAAACCCTGGGTCAAATGACTGAAATGAAAAGGTAAAGAATATACACTCTTACCCTCTAACAACTGACTGCACAGAGATGCAACAGGGATAAAAAATGGAATGGGAGAGAAGAGCAAAGTTTCTGTAGCTCCTGTAGCTGTTTTCAGACAGTATTTGGCTTAAGAATAGTGGGAAACAAGTTTTGAGAAAAATGACTGATCACAAACGGAAATGTATAAAATAGGAAAACATTTTAGGCTCTATCTTCAGAGGAAAGAAACGTACCAATACACCTAAGAAGAGGTAGCCCCGTGGGTTCAACGGGAGTTCTCAATCCTGGGGACTGTTTTTAAAATATAGATCTCCAAACCCCTTATTCCTGGATATTACCATTTATTAGGACTACATGTGAATCAGGACCTGGGACTATGTACTTTTTATGCTGGCATGCAGTACGTCTCACCTAAGTGGTATATAATTCCAGAGGAGAGAGTAGAAATCTCTCAAGGACAGTTCATGAAAAGAAGATTGCAACATATTCTTAGTAAACACAAAGTGGCAAATGCTTTTTAATTAGACTAAAGATTGATAGCTAGAATAAATATGCAAACATTAAAAAAAACTATTCATAACAAGCAATTTCAAATGTTTTCAGAATCCTGTTGAAGAATTTGCTGTGCTGTTTTGGCTGGTATTTCAGCATTGCTTGGGAATCAGGTGTTTGTTCTGCTTAGAAAGTTTGTTTCCGTCTTTGCTAAATAGAAGCCCTTCCTGCTGCCAAAGAAAATGTGAACATTTGAATCAAGAGAAAAACTGCATCATGTAAATATTTTGTCATTATGCTGAATGTATGCCATATATAATCTTTTGCACAAGCATCATACCTTGTAAAGAATTAGTTTAAAATAAACAATATTGTGTATCTTGAACTTTATGCAGTAGCTGCAGGATTCTAATTCCTTGAAAATAATAAATTAGGCTCTCCCCATACTACCCTAACAAAGATAGCTATAAATTGACCCTAAAGAGAAAGCCCTGATTTATATATTTTTTATTTTATTGTTGCAGGTTCACTGAGGGTACAAGGAGAGGTTACACTGTTTGCATATGTTAGGTAAAGTCCCGCTTATAATTGTATCCCACCCTCAAGAGGTGTGGCATACACCATAACCCCCCACCCCTCTCCCCTGGCAAACATCATAACCCCCCACCCCTCTCCCCACTCCCTCAATCCCCTACCCCTTATCTTAAATTGATTTGAGTTTTTCTCTTATGTGGATGTGTATTAGATCATCTACTGGCTTAATATTAATATATACATTGGATTCTTGCTTTTCCTTTCTTATGATACTTTACTAAGAAGAATGTGTTTCAACTCTACCCAGGTTAATTCAAAAGATGTAAAGTCTCCCTCTATTTTAATGGCTGAATAGTAAACATGCACCTTTATGCTTTTCACAATATTTTATGTATGATATCCCACCTTGAGATCCTCACAAGAGGGTCTCTATGGGATATGTGGCACTTAACTTCACTCTCATTTTAACTGAAAAGAAGCTGAGCTCAGGTCTCTGGACAAGCTACAAGAGCCAGGACCAGAAGGGCTCAGGTCTCCTGGCTTCCAGTGAAGTGCAATTCCCCTTACACATTGTTTTAAGTGGTTGCACGTCCATGCCTATAGCTGAAACAGTACCCCAGGAAACACATACCTATGGCGAACAGCTCTACACCAGACTCACGAAGGTTTCTAGAAGGTGGAATAATATCATCTTGTGATTTTCCATCTGTGATTAAAATGCCAATTTTGGATACTCCAGTCCTTGATCCTGCTTCTGGTTTAAAGCTATTTTCAAAAATGTAGTTCAAAGCAAGACCTGGGAGAAAACAAGGAAAAATAAACACAAACCCCAAACCAACCATCTCTAATAAAAAGTCTTCTAATTCTGCAAAATGTAATCACAAGATGGATAACTGATTGAGCTAAAAGAGTTTTTATTAGATGTGAACCTTCATTTTGACAATGACTTTGACCTTGACAGATTCAATGAAAGACTAGTTATCTATTAGAATGAAAGTAATTAAAATAAATGAAACTGCATCATTTCAGAAACTAGCATTTAAAGAACATAGAATTTGTGGCCAACAGATGTTAATAGGTCTTGTATACAAGATCTAAACCTTTGTAATTTAGGATAAAGCAAGAATAACCACACAAAGGAGACTGCTACAAAGTATCACGATACTTACAATTTTGTTTATAATGTTCTAAAAGACCAAAAGTTCTTTCCCTATATCTTTTATCACATTCTTTCTCTTTTAGGAGTAATGGGGACAGATCTAAAATCACAATCGTACTCTTGTCTTTTGAGAATGACATTTTCTACTCAGAAAAAATCAGACATGCTGCAATATTATAAGATCTGTGTTTAATAATTTTTTTGCTACATTAATAAAAATTTCACTAGATTACCCTACAGACTAGCACAGCAATTATCAGAATTACGTAAAAGTCAACAACAGTGTCTATATTGTTTAAGCTGTATCATATGCCTGTGGAAAATAATATAGGTTGAGCATGCATTACAGGAAATGCTTGGGCCAGAAGATTTTCAGATTTCAAAGTTGATTTTGGGGGGTTGGGAAGGATTTTGGAATATCTGCCTTATATTTACTGGTTGAGCATCCCAAATCTAAAAATAGGAAATCCAGAAAGCGCTAAGGGACATTTCCCGTGCTCATCATGTCATGTCAGTGCTCAGAAGTCCTGAGTTCTCAGACTCGGGGTGCTCAAACTATAGCACATGCTAAGATTAAAATCTATACATATACCTTGTGGTTGTGCCATGGGTAATTATAATGTAATCAGTCCTACATTAATCATTTACCAAAAATATTGGTCAGCCAAAGATACACAGACATTTCATGATAACTACTAATTGCAGAATAAAGGCAAAGAAAATATCTTCATCAAAAATAATAGGAAAAAAATTTTAATTTAAATAACAGGGTGGGTCTGCACACAATAACGAAGAAAATGCCATGAAAACTATGTCAACAAGTTCGATGAAAATATTTCAAATTGTATATAAAATCAGCACATTGTACCCCATGATTTCATTCATGTACACAACAATGATTTAATAAAAAAGAAATTAAAAAATAATAATAAATCAATAAATAACAGGGGGGGCTTGGTGCTTGTAGCACAGTGGTTACAATGCCAGCAATGTACACCAAAATTGGCGGGTTCAAGCTACCCCGGGCCAGAAAAACAACAGTGACAACTGCAACAAAAAATAGCTGGTGTTATGGTGGGCACCAGTAGTCCCAGCTACTTGGGAGGCTGAGGCAAGAGAACCCTTGTTTAAATCCAAGAGTTAGAGGTTGCTGTGAGCATGACGCCACAGCACTCTACCAAGGGCGATGTAAATAAATAAATAAATGAATGAATATATAAATAACAGGGTGCATGGCAGGAGAAGAAAAGCAGTGGAAAGAGATGAAGGAAATGAGCTGACAACCATTGAAAAACTACCCAAAGCTGTTGACCTCAGAACTGTTACATTTTCTTCTAGCCCAATCAAGCCTTTCCTGGGACATCACCATCAGATAGCAAAAAGAATGAGATGTTCAAATATTAACCCAATGCCACGTATGGGAAAAGAGTTATTAAAGAATCTTAGGTGTTAGTTTGGTCAAAAAATGCATCCTTACTCTCGCAAAGTAGCAACATGGGCTAATACAATTATTTTTCAACGAGATATGCTGTTATAACACGTACAGAACAAACATACCCGTGAGCGTATTTCCTCCCTTGTACGGAAGGTTTCGGACGGCATCAATCACCTCATCCTTTGTGTTGAAGGCATTCAAGTGCCACTCGATTCTGGGGTCACCACTGTACTGTGCAAGACCTGTGGGAAAAACGTCAGAACCCCCAGAAACAATGGGTTACTCAAAAATCTGGTGGACTATACAAGCAGCTAGAAGATGAAGGGCTCAATCGTGGCAATATTTGTCTTTGACTGGCTATATATTTTCAAAAAAAGACTTCCTAAGATTAATTAAAGGAATCGAGTAAGGTATATGTGGGGGGGGGAAGGGAATGTACAAATTTTCTAGCCATTTAGACATAAGCATCTGATTAGGTTCTTGGCGTGTTTTTTTAAAGCCTGATTATGTTTGTAGATAAAAAGTCCAGATTTATTTGTTGTTGATTTTCCTTAATGACTATTTAAAACTTAAACTGTGAAACTTTATAAAACATTTAGTATTTTTATTGTTTACAATATTGCTCCAAGATTTATAACTTTTTTTTCTGCCTTTTATCTGAGCTAGAATTAATTTGGCAAAGAACTATCTTGTACTATGAAACTATTTCAAAATGTCTTGGTCCAGTTTTACCCTGGATGCAGTTGTTACTTTTAAATAAAAAGATAAGTGCTATGTGATCAACTCTTGAACCAACTATAATTTTAAAAGTTTTATTATTATTAGGAACTGAGATTTGACTTTTCAGAAAATTAAATCGTGTTCAATAATTAACTAAATGACAGCGCCGTAGCAAAAATTAGTAGGAATATATAATGATGCAAATGTGCATTTTTGGGAACACGAGTGTCCTGTAATTCTGAATCACTTTGCAAAGAACTTTTAAAATGTCTTCAAAAGCTTCCCAGCAGTTTTACATGGACAGCTGACTGCTGGAGTTGATAATAGGAAATGTACCGATTCGTGTCTTCTCTGAGCCCACATCAAATGCTCTAACCAGGTTTTCCAGGAAAAGACGAACCAGTCTAAAGTTGAATCTTCCAATACTCCATGAACCATCAACCAGTATAACAATGTCAGCAATGGCTGGAGTTTGACAGAAAAATGTCACTTCTGCAAAGACAACCGAGAAAACCACATGTATTACTGCTAGAACCTCTAAGAGAGAGTCTATTTTAACATCTTTGGGATAACTTCGTGCTAAGAATACAAAAGAGTTCCCATTAAAGCAGCCATCTTTTTACAACCTTTTTCCCTTACATGCATTTCCCTAGAAAAAAAATTGTGGTAATGGTTGGCAATAGAGCCAGTGTTCTGGGAATAGTTAGGAAAATACTGGCAGGTTCACAGCATCCTGGCAACTCAGTCTTCTGCATATTTCAGAAAGTAGCATTGGTGCAGGATCATCCAGCACTGGGCTCTCGCCTGCAGATTCTTTCCAGGAAAGGTCTTAGCAACACCAGCGTGCGCCAGTCCGCCGAGCCAGGAAGAGGCCAAGAGGCACAAAGGTGGCTTTCCCCATGCTGGAGGAAGTGACACAGGAGCAATACATTCTCATTGACTATAAGGAAAAGTCGGGGCCACACGTCTAATCTAAGAAGGTCACACAGGGTTTTGCTAAAGTAGAAAGGGTTTTTGAAACAAGGTAATTGGAAAAACATCCAAGCATTTCCTCAAATTCAAAATTGTTTTGCATGTTGTGTCTCTATAGCGACAATAAGATTTTTGTCCCTAATGACCATTTAAGTTGTTAAGTTTTTAAATAGCTCATTAAGACCTAGGATAAAGATCCAGGAGGCCCAGTGGCCAGAGGGGCAGTGCCCACGCTGCACGATCAGGGGAGACCCCCACCCATCTGCAGTGACAATGGGAAGATGCCGAGGGCAGATGGCTAAGCCTTCACAACAAAGGAGGACGCTGCCTAATTTAGGGTTGAGTCTCTGCTTAACTGGGGGAAATCGCTATTTCTATTCACAAAGAGCCAAGATACTGGAATATTCTTTTTTTTTTTTTTTTTTTTTTTGAGACAGAGCCTCAAGCTGTCACCCTGGAGAGAGTGCCCTGGCATCACAGCTCACAGCAACCTCCAATTCCTGGACTCAAGCGAGTCTCCTGCCTCCGCCTCCCAAGTAGCTGGGACTACAGGCACCCGCCTCAACGCCCGGCCATTTTTTGGTTGCAGCCGTCATTGTTGTTTGGCAGGCCCGTTCTGGATTTGAACCCGCGAGCTCAGCTGTCTGTGGCTGGCGCCTTAACCCGTTGAGCCACAGGTGCCGAGCCGATACTGGAATATTCTTACAGTGTTTCATAAATCCTTAAAAATGTCATAGTACATTTAAAACTTTTAATAACACTAAAAAATAACACTAGTGTGTGCTTCCAAAGGACTGCTAATTGGGAATTTTTACATTAAGGCTGAAGGTTATGCAATGTGCACGTGTGTGTTGAGTCTGAGTTCCTCATATGCATTTCAACCTCTTGCTGGCCCAGAGAATAATTATTTATTTCTTAACATTAAAATGGCAATAAAATAATATTTGAAATATAATTTATATGATTAAAAGCAAACACAGAAGTATTCACATACAAATTCAATATGTTTTTATCTGAAAAAAAAAAACATATTTAACTACATTAGATGGTAAAGGCTATTTAATATATGTGCCTCTGCACCAGCCAGGCCACATTTTGCTGAAAGGATTTTGATATTTTTCCAGATATAAATATTCACGGAATACCTAGATGCTTTTACCAGATGGGAAAAAATGTATTTGCCAGTGAAATGCTTCAATCTTCATTATGGGAGCAGAACAGTACATCTCAATCCCAAGTTTATAAAAATTACAAAGCTAGTGGCTTTGTACTTGGGAGTCGGTCCTCCTTGTACCATACTGAAAAAGATCTAAAATATAATACAGCAAAAAGTCATGGGATAGAAATTAATTTGTCTTTTGGATATAACCAGGGAAAACTAAAGTTTGATTAAGCTTCAAGAAACTATTTCAATGAACTCTTATGAAGAAAACTTATTCTCAAATGGAATAGTTTTTTTCCTTTCCAAAACTACTGGGGGGGATGATTTAACTTTTCAATTAATTATTTGGGAAGTAGGCAGAAAGGACCTTAGAAAGGGAATATTTTATACTTATTTAAAATAGCAATAAGGAAATTTGTATTTTCTGGTGTAAAAAATGATTTCCATCAGAAATGGTCTGTGTATTTTGCTCTTTCAAGTAGTAAATTCCTTGGAGATATAAATTTGACTAAGCAAGATATAAAATTACCAGACCATAAATCAAAAGATTGATAATTTTACTAAAATTTTAGGAGTTGGTCATTGAAAGACACCTTAAAGAAAATAAAAAGATAAGGTACAACTTGAGAAGACATATACAATATAAAACACTGAAAAGAATTATCATCAAGACTATATCAGGAATCATGAACAGACATTTCATAGAACAGAAAATACATCTTACAAATAAATGAATGAAGAGATGTTTAACTATATCAGTAACTACAGAAATAAGAAAACATGATATCCATGAAATACTACTTTTACTCATTCAATTAGCAAAAATTAATGCCTAAGAACATTTATAATTGCTCCAAAGATGACAAAATACATGGGTATCTACTTAGCAAAACTTGTACAGGCTCACTGTGCTGAAAATTACAAAATTGATAAGTGAAACTAGCAACTTAAATAATGGATGAGAAGACACAACATAGGAAAGATATCATTTATTTCCAAATTGATCTACGGGTTTAATATGATCCCAATTTAAATCCCAGAAATTTTTTCATAGATATAAACAAGCCTATTCTAAAATGTATTTAGAAATTTCAGCCCCAAGACCGGCAGAGAAACGGAGAGAGCTTCTCTCTCCCCACTAGAATTCTCTCCCTCTACCAGGAGCTTTAGTGTTTTCTGTATTCTTTTCTGTGAATAAATTCTGTCTTACCACTGGGGTGTGATGGGGAATAATGTAATGAAGAATAATAAAATACATGTTAATTGAAAAATAATTAATTAATTAATTAAAGAAAGAAATTTCAGCCCCAAGAATAGTTAAAATAATCATGACAAAGATAAAGAATAAAGAAATCACTTTACCTGATATTAAACCTATTATGTAGTTATAGTTACTAATACAATGTGGTATTTTTGAGGAATAGATTTATTTACCAATAGAAAAGAATAGAAAATGCAAAAATAGATGCACACGTCTCTGCTCAATTTATTTTATACAAATATGTAAAGGCACTTCCACAAATGGTGCTGGAAAAAGTAGACATCCATGAACAACAATACCAACGAAGAATCTGAGCCAAAACTTCATGCTTTACTTCAAAATTAATTAAAATTGGGTAATGACTTAAGAGTAAATAATAAAACTGTAAAACTTTTAGAAAAAAATCAGAAAACCTTTGGAATTTAGGATCTAGCAAAGATTTCTTAGACACCAACAGCACAACGCATAAAAGGAAAAGCTGACAAATGGTATCTCCTCAAAATGCAATATTTTTGCTCTGTGACAGGTCATACATATGAAGAAAAGGAAAAGACAAGCTGCAGATTGGGAGAACTATTTGTAAACCATACACTCAACAAAGAACCAGTATCAAAAATACCCAAAGAACTCTCAAAACTACTAGTAAAGAAATACCAAATTAGAAAATGAGCAAACACAAAAAATAGACATTTCACTGAAGAGAATATTCACATGGGGAATAAACATGCAAAAAAGTATATTCAGCATCATTAGCTATCAGGGACATGCAAATTACAACTATAACAAGACATAAGTACACAGCTACCAGAATGGCTAAGATAAAAAATAGTGACAAAAATGAATATTGTAGAGTATGTGTAGAAACTGGTTCACTCATACATTGCTGGTGGGAATATGAAAACAGTTCAATGACTCTGCAAAACAGCTTGGAAGTTTCTGAAGATACTAAACATGCACATACCATAAGATACAGTAATTGTAATACTGGACATTTACGCCAAAAAAAAAAAAACGAAAACTTATGTTCACAAACACACACAAAAAAACTGTACATGAATGCTCATGGCAGCTTTATTCAGAATAGACAAAAGCTAGCATGAGTCCAGATATCCAGCAAGAGGTGAATCATTAACTAAACATTCATACTGTGGGATAGTATCTAGCAATGAAATGGAACAAAGTATTGATATATGTAACAACTTGGATGGCTCTCCAGGGAATTATTCTGAGTTTAAAAAAAAAAAAGCCAAACTCAAAAGGTTACATGCTGTATAATTACACTAATATAACATTTGGAAATGAAAAAATTTTAGAAATAAGGACAGATTTATGATCGGTGGGGATTAGAATTAGAGTTAGGCAGTGGGAAAGAGGTAGGTGTGGATTATACAAGGGAAAAACAAGAGATCTTTACAGTGGTAGAACAGTTCAATTCCTTCACTGTATTTGTGGATATACAAATATATACATGTGATCAAATTGTACAGAACTAAATACACACATGTGTGCACGTGTATACACACAGACACAAATGAATGCAAGTAAAAATGGGATGTTTGACTCAATCAATGGATTGCATCAATGTCAACATGCTGGTTTGATATCATACTAATATTTACTAACTTATTTATCTTGGGATAAGGACATGTGAAATCTTTCTGTGTTATTCCTGATAGCTTAATGTGAACCCACAATTATCTCAGCAAAAAGTGTAATTAAAAATATATAAATGATAAAATTAATACCTAATAACACAAAGTATAGAAAGAGATGTGGACCTTTGGGATCTCTTGGACATTACTAGCAAAGATGTAAGTTGTTGCCAGTTCTTTGGAGCATATTTTGGATTTCCTTCTACAGCTGAATATTCATTTTTCTTACTGCCCAGCAATCTCACTAAGTCTATAACAATGGAAATTCTTGCATACGTACAATGGGAGGCAAATGGAAGAAATTCAATAGTAGAACTGTTCAGAACAGCAAACAACTGGAAGCAATCAAACACCCATCGATAGGAGACTGGATCAACAACGGACTAGTATATAACAGCAAAACCAAATGAGCTACATTAAAATGCACATTCTGGATGAACCTTAGCAATATAATTAATACTTGGTGGGAAAAAAAGTAAGTCCCAAAAGATTACATTTAGCATGATATCTTATTTATAAAGGTAAAAATAAAAAACAAGTAATATAAACATACTCTGTCTAAAAATACACATAGATGCTGTAGAAAGACTATGTAAAAAGAAAAGCGAGGGCATGGTGAAGGCGGGATGCTAGATGGTGACTGCCTTGGAACCCAAGGAGCCAAGGAGTTGTGAGAACAGCAGCAGCATATGGTTGGATGTAGGTCACAGTCAAGGTCTTAATTTGGGGGGACAAGTGGAGGGTTGGCTGCTTATTATGCCATTAAAATAACTAATTAAAAAGAAGAGGGAAAAATCCTGTGTCATGTGGAAAATATCATCCAGAAAAATTATTTTAGTGTTTGTCACACAATTTAAGCACCAAAAACCTCATTAAAAAGCTAAAACTCATATCATTTTACTTGAATTTAAAGACTAGTGTCTGTTGCATTAGCAGAAAGATCATCCCTTCGAGGATTTTGAAAGTCAAAATCTGTTATTGCTTTTGCATTCCAAAGTTTGAATTTTATTCAAGATTAGTAGACACTCAGGTGGGAACTATGAAAACAGTACTTTTTTTCAAATATCCCAAATCCTGGTTATTAGCACTAAGATGCATCTAAACATAATGAACACTAAGGATTATGTTTCATCCTACCAGGTGCAAACGTGGTGTGTCACCTCCAAGAAAGTTTAGTATAGGGGCTAACTTTCTATGTAGTATATGAAATGTCTGTCCCATCAACAGGTTTATCTGTGCCAGGGGCGTAGTTTTAATGCTAAAGAGGTAGTTTTAATGCTACTGCGTTCACATTCAGTAATCATAGATCTCCAACATAATTCCAGGTGTGACAGCAAATTGCTTAAGAAATATATTCAAATTACTGTCTGACTACAAACAGGAGCCCAGATTCAAAACTGAAGACATATAATCTCACCTTCAGCTGGTAAACTCATTACCCATTTCACCATTCTTAGACAGAGAGACACCAATCAAAGAGAAAACATTAACTGCTTCAAAATTTGTTAAAAAGAATCAAGAAGGAAACAAGAAAACCAGACACTCCTGGTAGCCCAGGTGACTGTTGTGTAAAACTCAGAAGCCACATGTTTTGTAAATGTGCACTCATAAGGAATCAGTAATATGTTTTTATTGCTAAAAATAATATTCCAAATTAATTTTTTAAATAAAATATATCCTTTTGTTCCCTCAATACCATATTTAAACTCAAAGCAGAGAAAATCATCTCTTGAATGTATTTAAATGCAGCTCTTGGCTTACAAGAGAGCTCTATCTAAAATGCAACTCTGAAAATATAGGTGACCTAAAAAAAAAAAAAAATGCCTAAGCTCTGAACTCAATCAAAGATAAGCACTCAATATATGGGCTAGATGACAAAGCTAATAAGTCTGATGTCACAAATAAATCAGAAGGAACAATTGCATAAAGTCCAGGAAGAACAATTCCCTCTATTAAAGAAAAAGCCTCTCATATAAAGCAGCACCTGCATAAGGCTCGCCCTGCTGTGTCCACAGCTGATACATGCTGTTTGCAAACATCTCCAATTATCTTTCTAGAACTTTTTCAGCTCCCACATGTATCCACCTAGAACAGAATGGGCCCATGAAAAGTGCCCCTCTACCAATAATTTTATGCCAATTGTATTGTGTTACTGACATCATAAGAAACTGTAAACCCATGTTTATTAATTCCATGCTCTGCAACTAATTTCCTTGATTAAATGTATTTATTCAGTGAAAACATTTACTTAATGTTTACTGTGTGTAAAACACTACATGTGCAACCAGGAACACAAGAGAGTTCCACCTTCAGGCAGCTTAAATTCTCAGAGAGAGGAAATAAACCACAAAAAACACAATGTAAGTTCAAATGTGAGAAAGTACTTTATAAAAATAAATAAAAACACATGAAGAGTAAATGTGTGTATGTGTGTGTGTATGTTACTTTAATGACAATGGTGTGAAATTACCAAGTTAAAAATCTTCCTTTTAAAGTATGTTATTGACTTTAGGAGGCCTTGGTGGGAGAATCACTTGAGGCCAGGGGTTCAACACCAGCCTGGGCAATACAGAGAGAGCTTGTTGCTATTAAAAATTTAAAAATTAGCTGAGCATGTGGTTTGCATCTATAATCAGAGCTACTTCAAAGGCTGAGGCAAGAGTATCAACTGAGCCCAGGAATTTGAGGCTGAAATGACCTATTAATTGTACCACTGCACTCCAAAATGAGACTGTCTCTAAAATAATTAATTAAAAAAAAACATATTATTCTTTTTGTTCTAATGGCATTCCAATTAAAGACCCAATTTCTATTTTTATAGAACTATTTATGATGTATTATAGGTAAAGATATTGACCAATAACAGTGAATATAAATACAAAAAGAGGAATTGATAGCAGAAGATTTTTGTTCTGCCAGGTAAACTCCTATTCATCCTTCAAAACCCAGATTACACTTTACCAACTCCATGAGTCTTTTCCCACAATCCTGAGATGGGACTCATTACCTGCCCTTGACTATGTCTGCATTTGCACATTCTTTGTTGTTCTTATCACACTGGAATACTATTATCATTTGCTACCATTTCTATCTTACTGAATAGACTGTGAACTCCTTAAGAGGTCAAGGCCTTTTTTGTGGCTTATCTTTTGGGCTCCTTTGTTTAACTCAACTCTTGACACATAGTACATTAATAAATGTGAACTAAGAGTTTGTGCCGTTAAAAAATAATTCCTCTTTTCCAGCTACTAGGGAGACTGAGGGAAGAGAATCGCTTTAGCCCAAGAGGTGTAAGCTGTGACACCATGGCACACTACCGAGGGTGACATAGTGAGACCCTATCTCAAAAAATAATTCCTCTTTTCACATAAGTCAGACTTTCAGCAGAGCATTAGAGAAAAAAGCCATGGTGGCTCACTTAAGTGTGGTCTGTCCTCCTGCCCTGCTGCTGTACCACACTGGGAAAGTGGATTACAGTTATTTAGTGATCAGGGAGATTGCCTGTCTTCCTTGATATTTTCCCAATGCTGGAGGCTAAGTTGAATGAAAGGACAGTGTGTACTATTTTTATTCTTACTGCTTTAATACATAGTCAGAAAAACTCACAGTGAATTCACTACAACTAGTCTAGGATTCCTCTAGTGGCTTTGAATTATTTTCTTTTCCATGCCACTAGCAAAATATCTAGCTAGGATATTCATTAATCAAGACATTTTAAGGAAAGCTGTGGCCACAGACCGATTTTTCACTTAAGTCTCCTGTGAGGTTAAATGCAAGTTTCCAAACCAATAGCAAAAGAAAATCCCTAAGAATTTGGTGCAGTAGAACTCTTGGAAACTGGCTGTTAGCATGCAGAGATTGGCTCCGGCCCCATGATGGAAGATATTTTTATCAAAAGAGTTAATATCACTTTTTATTTGTCAAAAGCTCAATTGTTCTAAAAGGGTTTTTCAATACACTGGCACATTCTGATTTTCACCACATTCCCATGAGAAGCCATTACAGTCCTGACTTCTGAGAGAATAAAACCGAGGATCGGAGAAGACAAGCATTAACTCACTGGTTACTGGCCAGGACTGGATGCAAAGTCTTCTGACTGGTCTAGTGTGTGTTTACCAACATACTATGCTATCACTGTAACAGACATTGTCTTCATAGAATGCAACATGGATGGCCTATGCCTTGGGGAATGACATCAGAAATTGTCCACATAGGAGATATGAAGCTAGAAGCTCATTGCAGTCGTATTTGAAGTTCACATTGATCACAGTGAGAATTAGTCCTCATTTAATCCAATCTTGGTAGAGATATACCTTTCAAAATAACCCTACACATGACAACATCATCTAAAACAGTACTGCTTATCACTCTCTTCCTTTATCCTGTTTTATTTTTCCTCACAGAACTTCTGATTGTCTAGAAATGTATTATATAGTGCGGTGGTTAATTTTTTAATGTCAACTTGATTGGGCTGTGGGGTGCCTACACATTTAGCCAAATATTTTTCTGGAATTGTCTGTGTGAGTGTTTCTGAATGATTTTAACACTTATATTTGTAGCCTGAGTAAAGCAGATGACCCTTCTTCTTGTGGGCAGGCCTCATATAATTGAAGATCAAAATAGAACAACATGATGCAGAGAGAGGACTCCTCCTGCCCAACCGCCTTGAGCTGGTATGTTGGTCTTTTCACACCTTCAAACTTCAACCAAAGTATCAGTTCTGTTCAGGTTTTCAGCCAGCCAGTTTTTGGATTAGAAATTATGCCATCAACTCTCTTGGTTCTCAGGCCTTTGGATTTGGACTAAAACTACACTATTGGTTCTTCTGGGTCTTCAGCTTCTTGACTGCAGAATTTAGGACTCCTTGCCCTCCAAAATCACATAAGCTCATTTCTTGTAATAAGTCTCTTTCTACATATATGAGATCTGTCCAGGAAGTATCCATCCCTTGTTTCTCATATTTTTCACGTTACATGGCTGGATACTTTTCAGACAGACCTTACAGGGTCCTATTGTTCCATTTTTGAAGAACCTGACATACATCTAGCAATTTATTTACTGACTGTGCCAGACACTTTTCACTGCCTCCTTCTTTACATTGGTAAAAAATAAAGACCTACCTTTAGTGACTACGCTCACCCAATGCTCTGCATACGTCTTTTCATCTAAGCCCAACATTAATCCCATAAGGTAGGTGTTCTTCCTACCTCATAGATAAAGAAAGGTTCATTACTATAGAGGTTAAATAATGACTTGGCCACCATGAATGAGTAAGTAGAAAAGCTGAATCCAAATTTAACACTAAACCCCAATCCTGACTTGTTCAACCTAACACAGAAGAGAAGTATTTTAAAGAAAAGGGAGGGAGGGAAGAAAGGAGAAAAGAAGGGAAAGATTGACATGTCTTACAATTAAAGATAGCATGAAATCAAAGCCACACTCACTTGTCCTATATTCCACCTGGGATAAATAACACCGTGACAATGTACATAAATGTGGAGCCCAATTGCGGTACCACAACCAAAAGAACATTAGCTGTCACCCAGAGGCCTACGTCTTAAAAGTACTGGATCTGTAAACATAGCATTCATTACATTTCTCTTCTGCCCTAAACCGTGACTGGCAGAAGACATGAGATTTGTCTTCAAATATTTGAAGGGCTGTCATTCAGCAGAGGGATTTAGAAGTATTCTATGTGCCCTCAGGACTGGGCAAGGTAACAGACTTCAACTCAATTATAGGAAGGATGTCCAAAGACCACCACCTTTTTTAAGAATACTAAGATCTCTATTAATGAAAGCAGATGTAGGACCACCCTGGGTGGAGTGGGTGAGGACCCTCACTTTCCCCTTAACTGGCTGAACTTCTACACTCTATAAGTACTTCCTCCCTCTCCACCTACAAAAAGAAAAAAAAAAGCCTCAATTATTTAAAGTTTTGGAGAGTTTTTCAAATCTCTGCATAATTCAACTCTACTTGATCTGTCCATATTTATTTTCCATTTCTTCTCAATGCAATTCCTCTTTTTTTCTCCCAACATCCCCATCTCTGAAACTTTCTACTCAATTTTTAACCTCCCATCTGTTCTCATTTAGCCTCTCCAATCTCTACCTACCACAATGCAAGATAACAACAACTGATTTTACTTCCTTTGAAAAATGTGCTTTTTCTTAAATATTTTTATATATAAAGTTTACATTAGATTTTTTGGTTATTTACTGATTTTCATAAGTTAATACTGACTCAGGAAAGGCTATTTTGTCTTATCTCTTATTTTATAGTATTAATTTTTTTTTTGAGACAGAGCCTCACTCTGTAACACTAGGTAGAGTGCCATGGCCTCATAGCTCACAGCAACCTCAAACTCTTGGGCTCAAGAGATCCTCCTGCCTCAGCCTCCCAAGTAGCTGGGACTACAGGTGCCCACTATAATACCCAGTTAGTTTTTCTATTTATAGTTTTTCTATTTTACAGGTGCCCACTACAACACCCAGCTAGTTTTTCTATTTTTAGTAGAGACAAGGTCTCACTCTTGCTAAGGTCTTTGACTCTTGAGCTCAAGTAACAAACCTGCCTCAGCCACCCAGAGTAGTAGGCATGAGCCACCATGCCTGGCCAGAACACCTTTATTTTAAAATGGACATTTGCTTAATTTCAGGAGTCAGTGTATTATATCCCACTTATTTTCAGCTCTCTATATATTACTATATGATTTGCCTATATGTTTACTTTGGTTAAAGTAATTTCCTACAAAATATAACAACTCGATCACACCTGTTCATCCACTTCACTATTAACAAATAGAACTTGATATTTTATAGTTCCTAAGGCCAAAAACACTGCTCAACTTGACACCAGCAGTCATCCCCGCAGGTAGACAGACAAGATGTTCAACAGAAGTTTCTTAAAGAAGAAGGAAGGTACCAGACAGACAAGTCCAAGCATTCCTATGGAAGACAGATTCTGCCAAAATCAATAGCAGTAAAGTATATGATTTATTTTTAAAAAATAATATGTCACAAGTTCTTTTAAGAATGAAAACATTTGAATTCTTATCACTGGAAAATTCACAAATTGAGAAGGATGAATTTCGCTGGAGGCCATGGGAAAAGTGTCAAAATTCTGTAAAACTTATCAAGGGCAGTGAGGGAGGAAGTAGGATAAAAGTAGAAGTCTCACATCAGTAGAATTTCATCCCTTTGCCCTCAGGGGTACATAGATATTATTTCAGGCATAGGTGCAGTGTACCGTGCAGGTGTTCAACTATTATTTTCTGAATGACTGATCCTGTCTCATTTTTTTTTAATTCCTGAGTGTGTAACTACAATGCTTGTCATCAAGGGGGAAAAAACAGAAAGTTTTTCTTTCTGCTTTATTAAAAATTCCTTTAATAAAAGAGGGGGAGGAGCCAAGACAACAATCTGTAGCCAGCTTTCCAACAGAGGTTCCCGTCCAGAAGGAGAGTTCAGGACAGAAACTCAGCAAGAAAGCCAATGGTTTGGATCTGAGCCAAAAGGAAAGGTTGAAGAGTGCACATCAACCCTGCTGGGGTGACCTGAGACCCCGAGGACACAAACAAAAGGTACAAAGCACATAACCAAGTGGACGAGAGTCCCCTCCCCCCATGAGAGAGGTTCGCAGTATACTCCATACCTCCATACAAACAAGCAAGCAGAGTTCAGATGTCCCCCCACTCTACCCCACAGGACAGACGCTCTAAAACCAGACCTCCTTCCCCTACTAGGGTGCCGCAGCACTCTCCAGCCAGACATAAAACTGTATATACTCTCTACCTGCAAGATGGTGTTCCTGGTGTTCCCCTTCACTCTCACCCCGAGGTCTGGAGGCCTGTTCCCCAC
>CAUYON010099226.1:0-11056 GCA_963573935.1 Arctocebus calabarensis
TCAAGCCAGAGTGACAAAGACTCTGTCTCAAAAGAAAAAAAAATTATTTTTTAATTATGTACCAGCTGACAAATGCTTCAATTTTGTGAAAAGCAAGAACTGGAAACCATCTGACAGGAAAAGGACTTGGCACTCAGAGTAAGACATACAAATAGCAAGACTCAGGATCAGTAATGGCTATATCTTTTTTTTTTTTTTTTTTGAGACAGAGTCTCAGTATGTCACCCTCAGTAGAGTGCCATGGCATCACAGCTCACAGCAACCTCAAACTCTTGGGCTCAAGCAATTCTCTTGCCTCAGCCTCTCAAGTAGCTGGGATCACAGGTGCCCACCACAACATCTGACTATGTTTTTTTTGCAGTTATCACTGTTGTTTAGCAGGCCTGGGACGGGCTTGAACCCACCAGCTCTGATGTATATGGCTGGTGCCATAACCACTGAGTAATGAGTACCAAGCCTATACCTTTTTTTAAAGTGGGAGAAGAGTGATTGAGAAAGGAAATACCTTGAGTACAACTATATTTTTGGACAGATTAACTTCTAGAAAGAGGACATAGAAAGTCAAGGATCTAGAAATTTGCTCCAATTTGAAGACCACTACCTTATCTGCTTCTCCCACCAAAAAGGGAGCACTATCAAAATTAGAAATATCAAATCATATTTATTCATGGATAATTACTGTTATATCTTAACAGAAAGAGATCAAAAACAACCTAATTATAATTCAATAAAGGTCTGATTATCCAAGGCAAGAGGATCGCTTGAGGTGAACAGATCGAGACAGCCTGGGAAATATCAGAAGACCCTATCTCTAAAAAATATAAATTAGCCAGGAATGATGGCACATACCTATAGTCCCAGCTATGTGGGAGGCTGAGGCAGGAGGATCACTTGAGCCTAGGAGTTTGAGGTCACAGAGAGCTATGATTGTGCCACTGTATTGGGCAATAAAGCAGTACCCTATCTAAAAAGAAAAAGAATGTCTGATCAAATAAATTATGGAAAACTCAAAAACAAAAAACACGTTACATGGTTTCCTTTCAGGACTGAATCAAGTCCCTCCATAATCAAGGCCATGCCTTTATTCCCAGACTGGGCTCCTACTAGCCCTTCTCCGCAGGCCCCATGTATATCATTCTCCACTGTCTGTGATGATTTCTAGACTACACTATGGAAACCATAGCCCAGAGATAACAAATATGGAAGTGCCAGAGCACACATGGACAATAAAGCCCAAAGGGTACTACTGAGGCTTGCTGTGAACATTTATGGAAGTGTAACTGGAAGCCTAGGTCTGGGGAAGGAGTGTGGAGGACGGCAGTCTATAAACTGAGATGGCAGGTAGCAAGGACTTAGAGGAAAGATGAACACAGCATAAAGGAATTCAGTTTTCAAAAAGAAGTTGGTGAGGTTGGGAAAGTGATCTTTCCACAAGCTGCTGGCCCCAGAGAACAGGGCTCTGCCCTTGGAAGAAGTCAAGGGGAAGGCAGTATAATCTGAACAAAAGTAGTGCCCAGACTGAAGGACCCACCAGGCAGAGCACTTCTGGAGAAGGCTCACAGTCAGCCCACGGGGAGGAGAGGGAAGAAGGGAAGGCAGACTACTTGGGGGAAGCAGGGCCTACAGATGGGAGTAAACCCTGGTTTTATAAAACATTTCCCACGTTTGTGCCTCAGGAGAGTCTTCTAGTTAAAGTCACCTTCCTCTCCACCTGCCACCCTTCCAAGGGCCAAGATTATTTCCCTTGTTCTCCATGCAGCTGCCTCAAACCCTTCTGCTCACAGTTAGTTCTGACATCTCTAAACCCTGTCATTCTGTGTTTATACTGCATGCATGGCATAAGCCTTCTAATGTGCCTCATGAATCTACCTGTATTTTGATATTAATCTTTTGCCCCTTATTGTAGGTGTTTCCTGCCTTTCTAAGGACAGGCTCTGTGATTTATAAGTCTTCCTGTCCCACAGAGTCAGCCCTCAATGCATTTACTGTGCAAGATACCTACATGCTTACAGTTCCAATGGACACACTCTTTCCTGCCACTCATCTCAAATGTCTACCTCTTTTATATAATTAAACATTTACTACACACATCTGAACTTTTGGGTCATTCACAGTCTCCAGTTTAGTGCTTCAAACTTGCTAAGCACTCAGTGAAACTTTGCCAAATCAATCACTCAGGTACTGCTCTATCTGGAAGACGTAGCACCAATTAGGCAGTGCTCCAGAGACAGGCCCAAATGATATGGCTTTCACATACAAACCACATCCTAGCAGAGCATTCTCTCTTCCTGGGAGGGCTTTCCCTTCAAGTTAATCTTAACAGGAATGAAATGTGGGATTTCATTTCCCTTATACAAAGCCATTTTCGAAAATGGGAGGGGGGGGCAGAAGTGTTATAATTAGGTGATCATTAAACTTAACATCATAAAATAAAAAAAGGCCTCAATTCCTTAACCCTCTATAATGAGCCTAAAATATGATTTCAATAGTACATATTTAAAAAGACATCTCACAAATGTTAGTAAATGCAGTACAAATAAAATAGTCTGAAACTAAGGAGGATCAACCAGTAAATTCAGAAGAATAAATAGGAAAAAGGAATAAGTAATCAAAGAAATACAAAGGTTATGGTAGAAAAGAAAAGCTATAATGGAATGTCTTCCTCACAGTAAGCACTCAATAAATATTTGTTATCAGATTTATAGAATGGCTAATATTGATTCTCAAGGAGATGAAACAGACTATCATAATGACTATGTGAGCAGAGGTTGCAAAAGAAATAGTAGAAACATAAGGTCCATACTAAATTAATGATAGATGAATACAATGAAAACAGAAATGATGTTACAGAAAAAGCTAATCAGAAAAATACATAAAACACAAAGAATATATTTTTTAATGAAAGAAATAGACTGAAAGACTGCACAAGATGACAACCACAAAAAGGAATGTGGCTTAGAGAACCACCCTGCAAATAACGGAAGTCTTTGAACAGATGATCTCAAATCTATAATTAAAAGTTTAATAGGAAAAGGCTGTCCAGAAACAATAGAAGGATTTGATCCAAATACTAATATAAAAGATATACAGAATCCTGAACAAAATTAACAGCCAGGCACTATTACTATGATATTCTCACACATTTTAAGTATTAAAAACAAAACTCTGCCCAGGAGTTGGAGGTTGCTGTGAACTGTGATGCCACAGCATTCTACCGAGGGCAACATAGTGAAACTCTGTCTCCAAATAAATAAATACTAAAAATAAAAACAAACTCTGCTCTTAGAGAAGACCTAAACCCAAATTTCTTCTAATTTTGCAGAGGGTATTAAGCCCAGATAGGCATTTCTGCTCAGAGAAATTACTTTTACTTCAAATTATTTAATAAAGCAAGTAGACTCCTTGAGCAAATAAAAAGATCTCTTAAGGGTGGCGCCTGTGGCTCAGTCAATAAGGCATGGGCCCAATATACCCAGGGTGGTGAGTTCAAACCCAGCCCCAGCTGAACTGCAACAAAAAAATAGCCAGGCGTTGTGGCGGGTGCCTGTGGTCCCAGTTACTCGGGAGGCTGAGGCAAGAGAATCACCTAAGCCCAGGAGTTAGAAGTTGCTGAGAGCTGTGCAACACCATGGCACTCTACCAAGGGCGACAAACTGAGACTCTGTCTCTACAAAAGAAAAAACTCTTAAAAATTTGATCTTGTCTTGAGAAATGTACCCAATATATATTTCGCTCCAAAATATGGCTGAAAGAACTACCTTAAATGAGACTTAAATGTTTAAGTTTTAAAAATAAGACCAAACTGGCTAGGCAACTATGGCTCAATGGGCTAAGGCACCAGCCACGTACACCTGAGCTGGCGGGTTCAAATCCAGCCCAGGCCCGCCAAATAACAATGATGGCTGCAACCAAAAAATGGCTGGGCGTTGTGACAGGCGCCTGTAATCCCAGCTGCTTGGGAGGTGGAGGCAAGAGACTTGCTTGAGTCCAGGAGTTGGAGGTTGCTGTGAGCTGTGATGCTATGGCACTCTACCCAGGGTGACAGCTTGAGGCTCTGTCTCAAAAATAAAATAAAATAAAATAATAAAAATAAAAATAAGACCGAAAAATCAAAATCAATTAATTTCTCATTAAAATGATAAATAAAATGTTAGATAGGGAACGAGTAATTGTCAAGAAAATATTATTAGTAAAAGGATAACAAAAAATAAGAAGCAACTGAGAAAGTGGGGGAGAAGCAGTATCAGCGTGTGACAAGATAAATTAACAAGTAACATCTATAGATGGGGCACCATACCAACCAAACGCATTATGTGAATCTTGATTCAAACATCCCATTTAAATAAAAGATATTGTTGGGACAACTGAGAATACCTGAATATGCCCTAGGTAATAGATGACATTAAGAAATTACTGTTGGGCAGCGCCTGTGGCTCAAAGGAGTAGGGCGCTGGCCCCATGTATCAGAGGTGGTGGGTTCAAACCCAGCCCCGGCCAAAAACTGCCAAAAAAAAAAAAGAAAGAAAGAAAGAAATTATTGTTAATTGAGCTAAAGGTAAAAAGAAAGTGGTTAGGGTGGCACCTATGGCTAAAGGAGTGGGGTGCTGGCCCCATATGCCGGAGGTGGCAGGTTCAAGCCCAGCCCCAGCCAAAAACTACAAAAGAGAAAAAAAGGAAAAAAGAAAGTGGTTATACATTTTAAAACTTTCTGAAATATTGTCAGGTAAAATGCAATGTCCAGTAATGGGGGAAGGCAGATAAAACAAACTGACAAAATGTTGCTAATATGTGAAGCCGGATGAAGAGTACACAAGATTCCTGCCAGGCTGGTGGATTGCCTGAGCTCACAGGTTTGAGACCAGCCTGAGCAAGAGTGAGACCCTAGCTCTAAAAATAGCCTGGGGTTGTGGCAGGTACCTGTAGTCCCAGCTAACTTGGGAAGCTAAGGCAAGAGAATCACTTGAGCCCAAGAGTTTGAGGTTGCTGTGAGCTGTGATGCCATAGCACTCTACCGAGGATGACAAAGTGAGACTCTGTATTAAAAAAAAAAAAAAAAGTATACAATGTTCATAATACAGTTTTCCCTACTTTTATGCATATTTAAAAATAAGTAGCTTTAAAATTTAACATTTACTGAGAATCTACTAAGTACCGGGCACTGCCTATAAATGCAACACAAAGAAATACAATAAAGTGGAGGTTCTTAACCTAGGATTCATCTAGAAAGATATCCATAATTCCTACTAATGACAACATCACAGATACTACTGCCACTATGTTTTATTGCCTATATTCATAACTGAAATAAATACTAAATCTCAGTCAGGGATAAGTGAAAATGATGGTGTAATTTTTTTTTCTGTCCAAGCTGCAGACCCTTTGAATTTTATCCATGGCACTCCAAAGGTTACATCATTCTGCAAATATTCGTTAAACACCTAAAACAAGATAGTCACTGCTAGGTACTAGGGATACAAAGGTGAGAATAATAATATAATCCTTAAACTACACAAATTACAAAAGGGCAGCACTAGCACCAGAACAGATGGTGAACTAAATAGAACAAAAGTCTAGAAACACCCCTAAGAGTGTGTGTTTCTGTGTATGTGTGCATACATATGTACATATATGTATGAATTTAGCAGATGATCAAAGTTCCCATTTTAAAAACAGTGAAGAAAGAATGGATTCCTTAACAAATAATATTACAACTTTTTAGGAAAACTTAAGTTAGCAATGTATTTAAAGGTATAGAGTCTAAAACTCAACTACCCAAGGCTGGGCACAGTGGCTCATGCCTGTAATCCCAACACTCTGGGAAGCCAAGGTGGATGGATTATTTGAGATCAGGTGTTCGAGACCAGCCTGAGCAAGAGTGAGACCCTATCTCTACCAAAAATGAAAAACTGAGGCAAGAGGATCACTGAGCTCAGTGATCCTCCTGCCTCAGCCTCCCGAGTAGCTCGGACTACAGGTGCCTGCCACGACACACAGCTAATTTTTCTATATTTTGTAGAGGTGGCTTCTCACTCTTGTTCAGGTTGTTGAGGTTGCTATGAGCTACGACACCACAGAAAGAGTTTGAGGTTGCTGTGAGCTATGACACTACAGCACTCTACCAAAGGCAACAAAGTAAGATTCTGCCACAAAAAACAAAAACAAACAAACAAATAAAACAAAAATCTTCAACTATCTGAATTTTGGCCACTTACTAACAGGGCACACTTCAGCAAGTCAATTTACAATGATACTAAAAGGGAAAATAACAGTACCTCTATTATAGGGCTGCTGAAAGTACTAAATGAGTCAGCACATATAAAGCATTTTATTTTGTTTGGGGTCGGTTTGTTTTTGAAATGGGGTCTCACTCTGTTACCCAAGCTAGAATGCAGTCTCAATCTCCCAGACTGAAGCATTCCTTCCACCTCAGCCTCCCAAAGTACTGGGATTAAAGGTGTGAGCCACCATACCCAGCCAATACATGTAAAGCCTTTAGATCAGTAATTGGCACATAGCATGCACTCAAAAATATTAGCTATTATTATTATTACTAATACTTCACATCAGAATAAATTCCAAATTGAGTAAAGATTTATTTCATTTATTTATTTTTGTGCATTTGAGACAGAGTTTTACTCTGCTGCTCAGGCTAAAATGCCATGGTGTCAGCAAAGCTCACAGCAACCTCCAGCTCCTGGGTTCAAGCAATCATCCTGTCTCAGCCTCCCGAGTAGCTCAGACTACAGGTGCCTGCCACGACACACAGCTAATTTTTCTATTTTTTGTAGAGATGGCTTCTCACTCTTGTTCAGGCTGGTCTTAAACTCCTGAGGCTAAGGGATCCTCCCCCCTTGGCCTCCCAGTGTGTTAGGATTACAGGTGTGAGCCACTGTGCCAGGCCTGAGTAAAGATTTAAATACCAAAAAAAATAAAACCATAAAACAGCTACGAGAATATATAATAGGTATTTATCTAATCTTGGTGAGGGCATACTTTCCTAGGAGTGATATCACAGACAAAATGTATTTAAAAGACCAATTAAATGGTGGGGAGGGGCAAGATGGCCGACTGGAAGCAGCTTCTGACAGAGGCTCCTGTCCAAAAGGAAAGATAACCTCCAGAAACTGCCCAATTGAGCTGAAGACTGGGAGCCCAGTCAACAGAGAGAAGAGTGATAACTGCAGGTCACTTCTGAGGCAAGCCACAACTTTAAGAAACCAAGCTTCAGGCAGAAAAACTAAAGTTTTCTGCCATTCTGAACTTCCAGGACACCCTTACCCCTTTACCTGACTCACCAGAAGCCTGACCTCTGCTGAAACTGAGGGAGGAGGACTTGAGCAGCACCCACCCTCCCTATCTGCCGAACCAGGCAGCCCAGCAGGTAACAGACTCCCAAGCCCCACTGAGCCCCCGCCAGCCCCCAGGTCAGGGATGCCTCCAGGACACCAGAGCAGCTCTGATCCTTGCCCCACCAGGCTTCAACCCACCGCCTGCAGCAGCCAAAAACTCCACAGAGCCTTGGCCCACCACCAACAGCAACAAGAAGTCTGCCAGGTCTCCCCTGCAGCAATGATTTGTGCCCTGAGTGGCCCCGGATTGCAGCCCACCGGAACCCACACTCAGCTCTGATGGGTGCCCCAGGCCCGCTGCCCAGTGGCCAGAAACTCCATTGGGCCTTGGCCCGCTGCCAGCAGCAGACAGGAAGTCCAGCGGAACTCCCACGTGGTGCTGATCTGCCCGGCCAGGCTCCGATCTGTGTCCTAGGCCCGCCACCCATAGCGGCCAGGAACTCCACTCCACTGGGACCCTAGGCTCCACGTGTGGCCTAGGCCCGCCATCAGCAGCGGCCAGGAAGTCGCTGAGACTCCTTTGCGGCGCCCATCTGTGCCCCACCCAGCCTCAGCCTGCCACCTGCCAGGACCCCCGTGCCCTCTGGGACTCAGCCCTCCGCTTGCAGCAGCCAGGGACTCTGCTGGGCCTTGGCTGGCCGCCTGACCTGCTGTGGCCAGGGACTCTGCTGGGACCCCCGTGCCGGACATCTGCCTGCTGCCCACACCAGCCAAGAACTCCACCAGGAACCTGCCAGGCCTCCGCCTGCCTTCCCAGGCCAGGAATTCCAGGAGCCACACAACCTGTCCCCTACCCTACCCTCTCTGCCTTGAACCTGCCCGGCCTCTGGTCAGGGACTCAGGAAGCTGCCTGACCGGTGCCCTCCCTCCAGAGCCCTCCTCCCAGCCAGAGGCTGCTGGAGACACGGACTCCCTTTGCAAAGGCCACCTGGTGCCCCATCCCACGCCCTGCTGCTTGATCTGGGCCTGTCACAATCCCGAGCTGCTCCCACAGCCAGAACTCCCTGGGTGGGGCAGTCCCAGAGGAGCTACACAGGGTCATTCCCTACAAAGATCCAGTAACAACACAGTGATCCTGCCAGGGTTTGATCTAGGAGAGACACCTCTCCAACTCTGAGGACAGTCATAGGCAACAGTGAAAAATAATCATGAGGCAGAATCAACAGAAAAACTCTGGTAATATGAATAATCAGAGTAGATCAACTCCCCCAAGGAACAACAAGGTAGATACAGCACAAGATCCCTTGCATAAGCAGATGGCTGAGATGTCAGAAATTGAATTCAGAGTCTGGATAGCAAATAAGATCAGCAGAATGGAGGAAAAGATGGAATTAGAATTTCAGGCAGTAATCCAATAGATGACCCAAAACATGTCTCAAGAATTCAATAACTTCAAAGACAAAATGACGAAAGATTTTGACACACTGAGACAAGAAGTTACAGCCCTCAAAGATCTGAGACATACAGTAGAATCTCTCAGTAACAGAATGGAGCAAGCAGAAGAAAGGATTTCTGAGATGGAAGACAAAGCTTTCGAGTGCTCCCAAACTTCCAAAGAGGAAGAGAAATGGAAGGCAAAAAAGGATCATTCTCTCAGACACCTCCGCCACAACTTGAAGAAAACCAATATTCGCCTTATAGGGATACCTGAAAATGATGAAGTGGCATCACAAAGCACAGAGTCTCTTCTTTATGAGATTATGAAAGAGAACTTTCTGGACATGCCAGGAGATTCTGAAATGCAGATATCAGACAGTTTCAGAATCCCAATAAAACATTCCCCAGGTACATCAGAATTAAGTTCCCTAAAGTTAACATGAAGTAGAAAATTCTGAAAGCAGCCAGACGTAAGAAATCCGTTACCTACAAGGGGAAGAATATTAGAATTACTGCAGATCTTTCTGATCAAACCTTTCAAGCTAGAAGAGAATGGTCATCGATTTTTAACCTCCTAAAACAAAAGAACTTTCAACCCAGGATTCTATACCCAGCTAAACTGAATTCCATTTATGATGGAGAAATTAAATACTTTAATGACATCCACATGATAAAGAAATTTGCTGTAACTAAACCAGCTCTCCAGGATACTCTCAGACCTATTCTCCATAATGACCAGGGTAATCCTCCACCAAAAGTAAACTCACCCACAAACTTTTTATCGAATTTCAACTTGCACAGTGATGAAAGGATTAACAATATCCACTGGACTTTCTAGAGATTGATCATTGGTTTCAATTAATGTGAATGGTTTAAATTGTCCTCTAACGAGGCATAGGTTGGCTGACTGGATACAAAAGCTCAGGCCAGATATCTGCTGCATACAAGAATCTCATCTTACCTTAAAAGATAAATTTAGACTCAAGATGAAAGGATGGTCATCCATATGCCAGGCAAATGGAACACAGAAAAAAGCAGGTGTTGCAATCTTATTTGCAGATACAATAGGCTTTAAACCAACCAAAGAAGGATAAAGATGGACATTTCATATTTGTTAAAGTTACTGCTCAATATGATGAGATTTCAGTTATTAATATTTATTCACCAAACAAGAATGCGCCTCAATTTATAAGAAAAACTGTAATAGACATGAATAACTTGATTTCTTCCAGCTCCAAAGTAGATGGAGATTTTAATACTCCTTTTGCAGTGCTGGATAGATCCTCCAAAAAGAAGCTAAGTAAAGAAATTTCAGATTTAAACTTAACCATTCAACAACTGGATTTAACAGACATCTATAGAACATTTCATCCTAATAAAATTGAATACACATTCTTCTCATCACCCCATGGAACATACTCCAAAATTGATCACATCTTAGGTCACAAGACCAACCTCTGCAAATTTAAAGGAATAGAAATTATTCCTTGCATCTTCCCTGACCATCATGGAATAAAAGTTGAACTCAATAACAACAGGAAGCTGCATACTCATATAAGAACATGGAAATTAAATAACCTTATGCTGAAGGATAGATGGGTCATAGACAAGATTAAAAAGGAAATTACCAAATTTGGGGGAAAAAATGACAATAAAGACATGAATTCTCAGAACCTCTGGAATACTGCAAAGGCAGTCCTAAGAGGGAAATTTATAGCACTACAAGACTGCCTCAAGAAAACGGAAAGGGAGGAAGTGAACAACTTAATGGGACATCTTAAGCAACTGGAGAAGGAAGAATACTCCAACCCCAAACCCAGAAGAAGAAAAGAAATAACCAAAATTAGAGCAGAATTAAATGAAATTGAAAACAAAAGAATTATACAACAGATCAATAAATCAAAAAGTTGTTTTTTTGAAAAGGTCAATAAAATAGATAAACCTTTGGCAAACCTAATCAGGAAAAAGAGTCAAATCTCTAATTTCATCAAACAGAAATAGTAAAGACAAAATAACAGACCCTTCAGAAATTCAAAAAATCCTTAACGAATATTACAAGAAACTTTACTCTCAGAAATATGAAAATCTGAAGAAAATTGACCAATACTTGGAAGCACGCCACCTACCAAGACTTAGCCAGAAAGTAGTGGAAATGTTGAACAGGCCTATATCAAGTTCTGAAATATCATCAACTATAAAAAATCTCCCCTAAAAAGAAAAGCCCAGGACCAGATGGCTTCATGTCAGAATTCTACCAAACTTTTAAAGAAGAACTAGTACCTATATACTAAACCTCTTCCAAAATATAGAAAAAGAAGGAATACTACCCA
>CAUYON010099228.1:0-10459 GCA_963573935.1 Arctocebus calabarensis
AGTCCCAGCTACTAGGGAGGCTGAGGCAAGAGAATCGCTTAAGCCCAAGAGCTGGAGGTTGCTGTGAGCAGTGTGACACCATGGCACTCTACCCAGGGCGATAAAGTGAGACTCTGTCTCTACAAAAAAAAAAAAAAAAAAGAAATTGGTCTAAATTTGGTCTAATTGGTCCTTTTTCATTGTATCTTTTCCTGGTTTTGGTATCAGGGTGATGTTTGCTTCATAGAATGTGTTGGGGGAAGATTTCTTCCTCCTCAATTTTTTGGAATAATTTCTGCAGTATGGGAATAAGCTCTTCCTTGAAGGTTTGATAGAATTCTGGTGTGAAGCCATCTGGACCAGGACATTTTTTGGTTGGAAGCTTTTTATCATTTCTGTAATCTTGGTGCTTGAAATTGGTCTCTTCAGGAGCTCTATTTCTTCCTGGCTAAGTCTAGGGAGAGGGTGTGATTCCAAGTATTGATCCCTTTCCTTCACGTTGTCAAATTTCTGGGCATAGAGTTTCTGGTAGTATTCAGAGATGATCTCTTGTATCTCTGTGGCATCAGTGGTAATTTCCCCTTTATCATTTCTGATTGAGGTTACTAGAGATTTTACTTTTTTATTTCTAGTTAGTCTGGCCAAAGGTTTATCTAGTTTATTTTTTCAAAAAACCAACTCCTTGTTTCATTAATTTTCTGATTCTTTTGTTTTTAATTTCATTGATCTGTGATTTAATTTTGGATATTTCTTTTCTTCTGCTGAGTTTAGACTTAGATTGTTCTTCTATTTCCAATTCCATAAGATGGCTTGTGAGTTTGTTGTTGTGCTCTCTTTCTGTTTTTTGAATGTAGGCATCTAAAGCAATAAATTTTCCCCTCAGAACTGCTTTTGCAGTATACCACAGGTTTTGGTAGCTTGTGTCTTCCTTGTTGTTATGCTCAAGGAAGTTAATGATTTCCTATTTTATTTCTTCCTGTACCCAACTGTCATTCTTTACATGTGGATGTCCAGTTCTCCCAGCATCAACAGAAGGTTGTTTTAATGTCCATGCCTTTGTCTGGGGTTGAACATTTTTGTTAGCGTTCCACCTTTAGTGCCTTGTGGTCTGAGAAAATACAAGGTAAAATTTCAATTCTGTTGAGGTTTGTTTTGTGTCCTAGGTTATGATCAATTTTGGAGAATGTTCCATGGTCTGATGAGAAGAACGTATATTCTTTATCTATGGGATGGAGTGTTCTATATGTGTCTATCAAGCACAGTTGTTCTAGGGTCTCATTTAAGTCCCTTATATCCTTGTTTAATTTCTGTTTAGAGGATCTTTCCAGCTCTGTAAGAGGAGTGGTAAAGTCCCCTATTATTATGGTATTATAGGGATATCATATTGCTCGGACTGAGTTAAGGTCTGTTTCAAGAATCTAGGAGCATTTAAATTGGGTGCATAAATATTTAGAATTGAAAGTCTTGTTGTATTTTTCCCTTGACCAATATAAAGTGACCATTTTTGTCTTTTTTGACTGTAGTTACTTTAAATCCACATGTATCTGAAAATAAGATCACAACTCCTCCTTTCTTCTGAATTCTGTTTGCCTGAAAAATTGTCTTCCAACCCTTAACTCAGAATTTTAATTTGTCTTTTGAAGCTAGGTGTGTTTCCTGCAGACAGAAAATGGATGGCTTGTGTTTTTTTAATCCAGTCAGCCAATCTATGCCTCTTTACTGGGGAATTCAAGCCATTAACATTTATTGATAAATTGATAAGTGTGGTAGTGTTCTAGTCATCTTATTTTGTGAGAGTCCATTACTTGGTTTTATCTTTTGCATCAGTGTGGAAGTTAGGTTCTGTCCTTTAATTTCTGAGTTCTTACTTTGCTGTTGATCCATTTTTATGGTCAGTGAGTAGAACAGGTTAAAGTATTTCCTGTAGTACTGTTCTTGTTGTGGCAAATTTCCTCAATGTTTGTATATTAGTAAATGAGTTGATTTCTTCATCAATGTTAAAGCTTAGCTTCACAGGATATAGAATTCAGGGATGAAGATTGTTCAGTTTAAGTAGATTAAAGGTAGATGACCATTGTCTTCTTGCTTGGAAAGTTTCATTAGAGAAGTCTGCGGTCACCCTGATGGATTTGTCCCTGTAGGTCAACTGGCACTTAGTCCTGGCAGCCTGAAGAATCTTTTCTTTTGTCTTGACTTTGGACAGGTTCATCACAATGTGTCTCGGGGAAGCTCAGTTAGAGTTGAGGCATCCTGGGGTCTGATATCACTCTGAAAGAAGAGTGTCAGAATCTTTGGTGACATTTGGGAAATTTTCATTTATAATATTCTCTAGTATGGCTTCCATTCCCCTGTGGCATTCTTCTTCCCCTTCTGGGATGCCTATAACTCGTATCTTTGAACGCTTCATAAAATCCCATAATTTTGTCAGCTTTAAATATTTGAGATATCTCAAGAGCCTTGTCCTCTACCTCTGAAATTCTTTCTTCTGCATGGTCTAATCTGTTGTTTATACTTTCTATTGCATCTTTAAGTTCCCTAATTATCTGCTTCAGTTCCTTCAGCTCTGCTATATCCTTTTTATATTCTTCATATCGTTCATCTCTTCATCTGTATTCTAAATGGCCTGTCATTTCTAACATTTCCTTATAGGTGGAATCCTCTGCAGTGGCTACCTCACAGTCCCTTGGGGGGGTTGATCTGGACTGGTTTTTCATGATGCCAGGAGTTTTCTGCTGATTCTTCCTCATGAGTGATTTCTTTTATCTTTTTCCTTGCCCTAATTTTCCTTTCAATTCCTTGTGTTCTTTGAGTTGCCATGCCTTGGACTTTCAATGAGTCCTTTTGGTACAGGACCAGAAGTGTGAGAAGATTGAAGAGCAAGAAGGAAAAAAAGAAAAGAAAAAGGAGAAAGGAGAGGGGGTAGGTAGAAGCGACTATTGACAAAAACAAGAGAGGCACAGAAAGAGGGGGACAGGAGCAATATAGGTGTACAGTAGGGTACTTTGACCCAACCTTAAGAACCCCCAACCTCTGGGGGTGCTGGGTTGGATGGTTAGGTCAGCAGCTCTTTGCCAGCCTGTTTGGGCACAGTACCCCACCTCCACCAATTAAAGAGGAAAGACAAAGATGCAATAAATTAAATGAAAACAAGCAAACCAAAAGCTTTACGGGATAAAATTGGGAGAAAAAAACCAAATAATAGAGGTAGAAACACTAGCAAAAATGAAGTTCCAATTGTTGAAAAAGGCAACAATGGAAAATATTTAAACTCGAAAAATGAAGAAATAAAAGAAAAAAAAGAAATGAAAAATCTATAGGGACAATGTTGAAATCAAAAACAAAAAACTAACAAACAAATAAACAACAACAACAACGCAATACCAAGCAAAGACAAAGCAATATAGATCTTGCTGAATATTGTCTGGGCAACAGGTGATCTTCTGGAGTATGATTTGTTAATCACAATGCTGATACAGCTGTACGAAATGGAGACTGGAGGCCACTAATGATTTCTCAGACCTCGCCGGTGGAGAGCATAAATCCTCCTCAGCCTGCTTAGAAGGCACTTTAAATTGCTAATCTGGGCTAAGTAGACGCTTTCCCAGGAAAGCGCTTGTGGCTGGGATCACTCCTTAAGTGGCTATCCACTTACTCAGTGTGCCAAAACCGGTCTCACCTTACGTCCCTGAGGGCTAAGACTGTAAGGTATGTCAGTCTCCGCCTTTAGGCTGCTCAGTCAATAGATTATTGGCTCCCGCCCGGTGCTTGTTCTGCAACCCTGAGGTTAGAGCCTGCCAGCGCAGTTCTCCCACAATGGCTCCACACAGCCCACAACCAAACACTGGTAGCTCTGTCTGACTTGGTGGCTCAGTCTGGGGCCCTAGAGAACACTCAAAGACCTCTGCACATTTGCTGACGTTCTCCTAAGGTAGTTCAACTGAGTGCCAAGTCCAAAAAAACCCAAACAGCTCACAGGTAAGGCCTTTCCAGTTGCAGTCTCACTGCTGGGGGCTGAATTAGGCCAAACGAACACTGGCAACCACTTGCCAGCTCTCCACTGCTTTTGCCTCATGGGGTCCAGAAGTCTCATGCTGTCTCCCTGTGTCCCCAAAGGGATGTTTCTGGGGACCAGCCAGAGATGCCTGACATCTTCTCTTCCCAGTCTCACTGTGCCCGATTGCAAGGAAGGTGTTACTCGGCCGCCATCTTGCTCTGGAAGTCACTTAGTAATTCTTTTTAAAAAACAAATACAATCTACAATGTCCTAAGGTAGTGTAGGGAGGGGAACTTGACTTGCAGGTGAGGGTCATAAACAACATGATCATAAAAAGCAATAATAACCAAGGATATAATCATGAGTGCAGTCAGTAACCTACATCACCAACAATTCTAGTGAAATGCATTCACAGTTATATGATAGGAGGGCAAACAAGAGGAACCAGTTTTGAAGGTAATGGAATATAACAGAAAAGGAGTAAACAGTAAAGTGAAGTCAAACTTGCTCTTTTAGCATTTCCATATCATATACAGAGGGCACAAGGACCACCTTATCATAACCATGAAGGTTATCACAAAAATAGTGACTTTCTACACAATACTAATAATTCTAACAGTTCCAGCCAGGTAGACTTAAAATACCATGCAATGGGTGGGGAGGTAAGCAGAACCATCTTTTTTTTTTGTAAAGCAATAAAATGTAGCAAAACAACAGAATGGAACCAGCCCTGTTTTGCGTTCTACTGATTCTCAGGAAAAGGAATTATATTGAAATAGAGTTAGGCTTCCTTCTCTTTCATCCCAACAGTTACAAGAAGAAAATGGTTATCAGTATCAAATATAGCTGAGAGGTTAGGCAAAACAAAGGTTGTTTCAGCAACAGGGAGAACAGTATAGTGTGACATTTGAGAGCAGAGTCAATGTTGAGGAAGGAATTCAACCTCACGTAGACAATCCTTGGAAAAAATTGGTGTTGTATTAATGTGGGTGGAAATGTGGGAGAACAAGGCAGAGGGAGTTGAGGCAGAAGGGAGCACCCCCTTTGAAGCACTTACATAAGTTGGATTTCTATGAAATGTTTTTGCTGGTAAACATTAGTTAGAAGATGCAGATTATGAGAAATACAGGAAAGACAGAAGATGCAGATACTGAAGACAGTACATATGCAAGGAGACCTCAATGTGTAGCAGGAGCCCCAGAAGGCTGTTGAATACCACAGCACAGGTCTTGGAATAAAGGATAAGAAATGTCTTGCTGAGGCCTGACCTCCCCTCCCCCCCTGCAGAGAGCCTGCACAAAAGTCTCCATCAGCAAATGAGATCAATAGGACTGTTGAGAGCAGAATGTGCTTCACACTCTCAATAAAAGAGAAACACTCTCTTTATAAGAAGAACAAGTTCTGTCTCCCCTGCTCCCTATAAGGGTGTCTACCCTGCAGGGACCCGGAGACTTAATTGTATCCTGTGGAAACTGTGCCTGGTCAAATCTGGGGTTGGCTCTGCATCCTGCTTCTAAGTGTTTTTCCCAGTTCCTTAGTTTATAAATAGCTGAGGGTGGAGTAGTTACAAAAGTCAGGTAAAAAGTAGCTTAGCTGAAATTTTAAGTACCCCAAGAATGATACAGAATGTTTTTTTTCTTCTTTTGTGACTATTCATTTGCTAATTTGCAGATAATGTAGGTAATAAATACCCAGATAACCTGGATGCTGGGCCCACTCTTTGTCACCCTATCTTGTCTTTCCTCTTCATTTTTTACATCCTCTGGTCACCATCAAGCACTGGGGATACCCACAGGCTGTGTAGCGGCTGCCACCTGCAGTTAGCTGCAACAATGTTTTTATTTTGAAAGCAACAAACCTAGACATTTGTCAATTTGTATACCAAGAGAAAAAAGTCAATTTTAGTATTTTCTACTATAGATTTTTCTTAAACATAGGTATTTAGTGCCGGTTTTTTAGGCATATTAGAATCCAGCATAAGATGCTTTTGGAATTAGTTAACAGTGTATGCTTAGTTACTTTTGGTTTATTTTTATTACTAGAGACAGGATCTGTCTCCCAGGCTGGAGTGCAGTGATGATGACAGGGTAAAGTCTAAGAGAACAGAGGTCTTCTCAGGGAGACCCCAAGGATACACCTGTGAGGTCCTGCTCATGGTGATTCAGCTCTTAGGAATTTGTAGAAACTTAATTTCCTGGGACCTGGAAATTTCTACTTGTGTGAAATCCTGTAGTTCTGTGGGGGCTAGAACAGCTTCTCCAGCTTGATTCAAATTGACCAATGAGAAAAATACCCAGGGTTTGGAACTTTTTGACTGGATATAAAAAGGCAAAGACCAAGCCAGAGAGCATTTTGAGATTTTTAGATTTGCTAAAGCTCCAGTGGCTGAGTAAAGCCTTTTCCCTCTTATATATGGTGTTTGGGTGGTCGTTCTCTCCATTGGCCTCATCTTCCTGCACATTTCAATCATAGCTCACTGAACCCTGAACTTCTGGGCTCAAACAATCCTCCTGCCTCAGCCTCCAGGGAAGCCAAGCTTACAGGCACACACCACCACACCCTACCAGTTTATTAATAATTACATAAAAAACAGTACCAATATAATAATGTAATATATTTTATGATGTTCCTTAACTTTCAAATACTATATCCATAAAGAGAACCATAGTTCCAGAATCATTTTTTCTTTGTTTTTGAGATACAGTCTCACTCTGTCACCCTGGGTAGAATGCTGTGGCACCCTACAATGCCAGCCTAATTTTAGAGACCAGCTCTTGCTCCAGCTTAGGCTGGTCTCAATCCGATAAACTCAAGCAATCCACTGGCCTCACTGGCCTCCCAGAGACTAGGATTACAGGTGTGAGCCTCTGGGTCGGCCTATTTTTTCTTAGTTAAAACAATTATTATGGGGGCGGCACCTGTGGCTCAAGGAGTAGGGTGCCAGCCCTATATACTAGGGGTGGCAGGTTTAAAACTGGCTCCAGCCAAAAACTACAAACAAATAAATAAAAAAACAGTAAACAATGTTGAGATTAAAACAATAAACAACAACAACAAAATCCTTGTGGGCAGGGCATGGTGGCTCAAGCCTGTAATCCCAGCACTGTGGATAGCTGAGGCAAGTAAGATCCCTTTAACTCTGGAGTTCCAGACCAGCCTGAAAAAGACCTGTCCCTCAGGGTGGTGCCTGTGGCTCAGTGAGTAGGGCACAGGGTCCATATACTGAGGGAGGTGGGTTCAATCCTGGCCCCGGCCAAACTGCAACAAAAAAATAGCTGGGCTTTGTGGCAAGCATCTGTAGTCCCAGCTACTCTGAAAGCTGAGACAAAAGAATTGCCTGAGCCCAAGAGCTGGAGGTTGCTGTGAGCTGTGATGCCACAGCACTCTACTGAGGGCAACAAAGTGAAACTCTGTCTCTAAAAAAAAAAAAAAAAAAGACCTATCCCTCAAAAAACTAGTTGTGGGCTGTGGTGGGCACCTGTAGTCTCAGATACTCCAGAGGCTGAGGCGAGAGAGTCATTTGAGTCCAGGAGTTTGAGGTTGCTGTCTGTGACACCACTGTACTCTACAGAGGGTGATAGTGAGACTGTCTCAAAAAAAAAAGATTATGGGCTTATATGGTTGTATATCTTTATAGGGTACATGTGATGTCTTGATTGCTGCATATAATGTGAATAGAATCAGAGTAATTATAGTATCCATCACCTCAGGCATTTATCATCTCTTTGCTATAAGCATGATTTTATTTATTTTTTGAGACAGAGTCTCACTTTGTCACCCTCGGTAGAGTACCGGGGAGTCACAGGTCACGGCAACCTCAAACTCCTGCGCTTAAGGGAGTCTCTTGCCTCAGCCTCCCAAGTAGCTGGGACTACAGGCACCTGCCACAACGCCCGGCTATTTTTTGGTGGTAGTTGTCATTCTTTGGCAGGCCCAGGCTGGATTTGAACCTGCCAGCTCTGGTGTATGGGGCTGGCGCCTTAGTCGCTTGAACTACCTGCGCCACCTCTATAAGCATTATTTTAAATGATACCCTAACTTGTTGATGGCAGTCACTTTGTTGTGCTATCAAATATCGTTCATTCCCTCTTCCTAACCTTACCCCTGCACCTATTAACCACACACTCGATCCCTGCCGTGCAGGCAGCAGCCCAGCCTGAAGTTGGAGGAGCAGAGCATCCACCGCTGTCTGATCCAGTGGCTTCGGAACCGGCTGAGCGTCAGCATGGCCAGCCTGGGAAGTGGATTTATAAGACAGAACCCTGCGTCCCACCCCACATCGCAACCTAGTGGCTCTGAAACCGGCCCAGCAAGGCGCACCGAGAATGAGGCCGCTGGTGCAGCGGGCGCGACCCCTCTGCGGCTCTTTCCAGCCGGGACGCCGAGGCCCAGGCCACCTGGGCCAGACTCTTCCGGTGGGAGATGCCGCCTGCGTCTCGGGGTACTTTGGGAGGCCGCCTTCTCACGGCTTTCGAGGCAGACGTGGTCGCTCTCCGCAGGAGAAGCGTTGGACTGCAGCTCTGCACGTGCCACACCTGCGGCGCAGGCGCCGGCGCCCCGCTGTTGCCCCGCCCCGCCGTTGCCCCGCCTCCACGATGCCGCCCGGCCCGGCCCGAAGCCTGGGGGCAGGGCCGCGGTGAAGCGCGTTCCCGGAAGTGACGGATTGCCTGGTTATGGCGGGTCCGTCAGCCCGGGTTTTCCGGAGTTGCTCGGGTTTACTTCGGGAGAAGCATGGCCAGGTGGAGCCAGTGCCTGCGCGAGCTGAAGGGACCTCTGTTCCCGTCCAAGGACCTGGTGGAGGCGGACGATGACTGCCTATGGGACGACGTGGAAGAGGACGAAGACGACTCGGTGTTTGTGGACGCCGAGGAGCTCTGCAGCGGGGGCGTCAGGGCCGGCGGGCTGCCCGGGCGCCTGCGCGGTGAGTGTGTGGGGGGCCTCCCTGGGCGCCTGCGCGGTAAGTGGCGGGGGGGGGTGCTCCCCGGGCGCCTGCGCGGTGAGTGGGGAGGGGCTCCTCGGGCGCCTGCGCGGTGTGTGTGGCTCCCCCGGCGCCTGTGCTGCGCCGGTCGCTGCTCGCAGACTGCCCAGCAGACTTCCCTCCCAGACGCTTCATGCTGCTTAGGATGAGATGAGGATAATGACAGCAGCCGCCCGTGCAGCTGCGCTGGGCTTTCCTCGTCAGCGTTCGCGGTTCTCTGAACCAGGATCTGTCACTGTTGCCGGGACCTCCCGGCGCAACACGTGGGCGCTTCTGGGTTCTTAGGAAAACACGCCAAGAGCGCCCGGGCGCTGCTGACTGGCCGGTGTTAGTGAGGTGGGCGTCGGCGCCCTGGTGCAGCTGCCTGTGCGGTGACCACGCTGGTGTCCTTCGTGACCCGTAGTCCAGGGCACAGTGTGCAGACCCGGCGGTGTCCGTCTGCCTGGCTGTCCCTCTCTCATTCGCCCGACCCTCCCCGTCCATCTGTCCCTCTCCCATCTGTTTCCTTTGCCCATCTGCCCCTCCCTGCCCGTCTGTGCCTCTCTCATCCCTCTCCGTCCGTCCCTCCCTGTTTGTCCCCCATCTGTCCCGTCTGTCTTTCCCTGTCCATCTGTCCCTCCTCGTCTGTCGTCCTCCCATCTGTCAGTCTGACTGTCCCATCTGTCTGTCCCTCCCTATCTGTGCCTCTTCATCTGTCTGTCCCTCTCCGTCCATCTGTCCCTCCCTGTCCGTTTTTGCCTCCCCATCGTCCCCATCCGTCTCTGCCTCACCGCCCATTGTAGGAAGCAGCCTCTGGCCCACACCTGTTCCAGCTTGATGTGCAATTGAAAAGCCGAATTATAACTTCTATTTAATTTTGATTTAAATAGCCACATGTAGGTGGACAGTATGGGTTTAGACAGAACACTTCCAAGTATTTGTGAAGGGTTTAGTCATTTGTTCTAAAGTATTATCGAGTGGTTGGCATGTTCCCAGCAATGTGTTTGGTGCCCGGATAACCTGGAGAGAGAGAATGACCAGGGCTGCCGTCCTCATAGAGCTGACCTCCAGGAACTACGGCCACAGAAGTAACTGTGATGTTCTTTGTGTTTAAAACAGTGGTTCTCATTTTATGGTTTGGGGTCCCACAGCATAAGGATCTGTGTTAAAGGTTTGCGGCATTAGGAAGGTAGAGAAACACTGACTCCGAGGAGTAGTGGGGGGTGCACGAGAGGGCATATTTGTGAGATTCAAGGAAGGCTCTCTTGAAAAGGAAATCGGGGCTCGGCGCCAGCCACATACACTTGAGCTGGCGGGTTCAAATCCAGCCTGGGCCTGCCAAGCAACAATGACAGCTGCAACCAAAAAATGGCCGGGCATTGTGGCGAATGCCTGTAGTCCCAGCTACTTGGGAGGCAGAGGCAAGAGACTTGCTTGAGCCCAGGAATTGGAGGTTGCTGTGAGCTGTGGATGCCATGGCACTCTATCCAGGGTGACAGCTTGAGGCTCTGTCTTAAAAAAAAAAAAAA
>CAUYON010099230.1:0-12996 GCA_963573935.1 Arctocebus calabarensis
TCTGCCTCCCAAGTAACTGGGACTACAGGTGCCCACCACAAAGCCCGGCTATTTTTGTTTGGGTTGCAGCCGTCATTGTTGGTTGGCGGGCCCAGGCTGGATTCGAACCCGCCAGCTCAGGTTTACATGGCTGGCGCCTTAGCCCGCTGAGCCACAGGCGCCGAACCCTACTATAGTTTTTTACTGTGAACTTTTTTGGTTCATCTGGGCCTGGTTTTATTATATTTCTTCAATGCATAGCTGGGCATTGTTTTCACATGAAGCCCCCAGTCAATAAATCCCAAGAATTTAGAAATCATATTGTAGTAGATTAAAAATGTGGTCACAGATTCTCCACAGCTCTTTTAACAGAGGGCAAAACGATTTTACTATCCTTTGGATCTGAAATGACTTTGTGACTTACTTTACCTAATGGAAGGTGATGTCCATATTAGACAAGGTCTTGCTCCCTCTAGAAAGACAGACTATCTATACATTGTCACAGAAGAAGGAAGCTGGTTTTGCCTCTTATAGGATGGGAGGCCTTGGGGATGAAAATGATGAGTCACCTACTTGACAGCCAGCACCACTGGTAGGCCTTGCCACAGAATCAGGCCTCCAACTGTATTGAATGTGGGGCCTGGTGGGAGGTGTTTGGGTCATGATGGTGGATCCCCGGTTCATGGCTTGGTGCATTCCCTACAATAATGAGCTGAGTTCTTGCTGTGTTCATTCATGCAAGAACTGGTTGTTTGAAGGAGCCTGGGACCACCTCCTTCCTCTCGCTCCTTCTCTCACCAGTGACAGGCCTGCTCCCCTCATCTCCCACCTTGATTGGAAACTTGTATAGCTGCAGAGCCATGAGCCAAATAAACCTCTTCTCTTATAAATTACCCAGCCTCAGACATCCCTTTACAGCAGTGCAAAATGAACTCATACTGTTGTATAATGGACATTGTTGGAAGATAGCGATAGTATCCCCTTACCAGGCAGGAGGCAGATTTGTTTTTGTCCAGAGCCTTAGAGATAATGTCTCCTTCTGAAGCAAAGTTTAAGCTGCTTTGCTTATAGTGCTCTGATAAAAGATTAGGTCTTCCTAAATTCAGAGTGTCTGAGGTCTGACCCAAACCCACTTTGTGAGCAGCATCTACCAGAACTCCTTGGAACCTAGAGGCTGATGGGAACAATGGCAAACAGGGATCTCTCGCTTCCTTATGTTCTGTGAGTTTTTTTTAGAGACAGAGTCTCACTTTATCACCCTCGGTAGAGTGCTGTGGCATCACACCCCACAGCAACCTCCAACAGGGTTTAGGTGATTCTCTTCCCTCAGCCTCCCAAGTAGCTGGGACGGCAGGTGCTCGCCACAGTGCCCAGCTATTTTTTTTGTTGTTGTTGTAGTTTGGCTGGGGCCGAGTTCGAACCTACCACCCTTGGTATATGGGGCTGGCGCCTCACCTGCTGAGTCATAGGCGCCACCCATTCTGTGAGTTCTTCAGTCTTTTGTTTCTGACCTAGTTATCTCTTCTCTTCTGTCACTACCAGTGACAGAAAAATGTTTGGCCTTTTTTTTTTAACCTCGCATCAGCCCTTTGCAGTTTTGATTTTCAGAACTTGGAATCTACCAACATTTTATGTGATTTGGACTGTTATAACACTGGAGCTAGGGGTGAATCATAGAATAAGAGTCAGTCTTACCATGAGTTCCGCTGCCTGTAATGAGTATTCCAGAGAAAATTATACGTAATGTGTTTACAAAGTGATGAACATGCACACGCTCTTGGCACTGTGCTAACTGGGTCCACACTTTATTGATAACAACCTCACGAGTTAAGCATTGTTGTTACAAAGTTAAAGGAAGAGAGAACTGAGGCCTGCAGAGATTAATGACTGTGGCCAATGTCACACAGCTGGAACAATGAAACAGAGATTTGGACTGAGATGTTGAGGCCCTAGAATCATATTTATATCATTACACAGAATTGTCATGTATGTGCCACCACTGAACAAGGACACCAATGTCCTGGCCCAAGACTCCTCCTGCAGGCTTATCTTCGGAGCTATGGAGATCTGGATTTGAATTCCAGCTTCCTGATCTGTAGCCCTAGAGGAAGTTACACTTGTCGTGTCATTTTGAAGGTTAAATGCTATGTGTGAAAACTGAGACTCTGGCCTATGCACGATGTCATCCCTTCTTTGAATTTAGGCCTTTTGAATAAACACTCTGGGGAGTGAGACCTGAATATTGATAACTTAACTTAATCATAGAAACAAATTCCCTTACCTAATTAGCAGTTTGGGGCTTTTGCTGTTTATTATTGCCCAGAAACACTAGTGTGGAAGTTCTGTGTAGTGGTGTGGATATGGAAGCCAGGGTCCCCAGTAGCTGAGCTCAAGGCCCTGTTTCATTGTTTCAGTCGTGTGACATTGGCCATGGTCATTAATCTCTCCAAGCTTCAGTCCTTTTTTCCCTTAAAACTGGAATAATACTAATGCCTGACTCCCAAGGGTGTTGGGAGGGATGAAGTCTGTGAAACATGGAAGCAGTTAGCCCTGTGCCAAGGGCATGTGCACTGTTATCACTTCCTGAGTGTTCTACATGGAATTTCCTCTGCAAACACTCATTGTTAAAGGCTGAAAATAGCCTGCATTAGACTTAAGGGGAAGTGGTACAGGATGGTCTGGAGATTGTTTTTGCTTCTATGTTGGTGATTAATATTTAAGGTAAAGAATATTGAAAGATAGAAGTAAAACTCTTGATTAAATGATCATCCAAGTCTTTCTAAATGAGGAGTGGGACACTGAGACGTCATAGTAGCTTCACAGAAGACTTTCCTTGTATTAAAAAAATATAGATTTGTTCTATAAAACCTGAGCATTTATAGATAAAGACTGTAAATAGAGTAGAAAAATTAGAAAGAAGAAAAAACTGGCAACTCAGTTGTAGCTGAGTTGGTGGCAATAGCTGACCCTTGCAGGGCGCCCTTTCTGACTGTTACTGGGTAGTGCTGGCTTTTTTCAGGAAACTGCAGGGAACTTCTGGCTTGAATTAGAATGTGTAAGTGTCAGCATGTAGGTTTTCCCTGAAAGGGACCTTTGGGTTCCCGCTGTTATAAACCCTGGATGCCTCAGGCTATTTGAATGGCCCATCACAGGGAATAGGTCCTCTTTCCAAAGATGACAAAAATGCACTCCTTTCTTTAAATAGACGTAGCAGGTTTATGTGAAGCCATTTATCAAAGCCTCCTGGACTATGAACACCAGGGTTGCCCTGTGTCAGTACTGTGAAAGAATCCTCTGAATGCTGTAAGGATAAAAGCCCCCTTTCGCTATGAGACTGCTCAGCATGACCCCAATCCTGGTGTTGCAATCTTCCTTATGTAATAGATCATAAAAACAAAAATAAAGGCAAGGATGATGCGTACACAACACCTCACATCTTATCTCTCTAAAGAGGGCAGCTTTTCCTTTGAGGTGAAGTTCCTGAGGTCCTGGAGACAACTGAGGATGGAGCTCCCGAGGGGTGGGGACAATGTTTGATGTCAGTTTCATAACTGAATTCATTCTTTTACAATTAAGTGTTGTCAGAAAACAGGACAGGAAAACAGCCTTTGTATGGGCAAACCTTCCTATTTTCATATCTTAATTTTTTTCTTTAATCTGTTGCAAATATAAAAGTTTGTATAACTGAAATTTATTGCCATAAACCCTACCCATAAACTCTTGGGCTGCAAAGTTCCTTGATTTAGTCTAAACCTACTGACATTCTGTAAGAGTACTTGATTAAACTGAGACAGCAAGAATTTAACTTCCAAGGAAGCATTTTCTATTTACTTTGGCAGGACATGAGGGAGAAACAAATTCCTAAGTCTTGGCTGTAGGCACTCGTGATGTAGCTTCACCAGCTCTGAGTAGTTTAGATTCCTTTGGGAATGTGAGGAGAGTTATGGTCCCGCCTTGAAAATAAGTGATTAGTCCAACTTGTGCATCAATTTATGTATCTGTGCTTTGTGCTTTCCTCTTACATCTTTAGTCCTTTTCTCCAATCATAATCCTCAGCAAAAGAGAGAGGAGCTACTCTGGGAGAACTCTGGGATTAGCACTGGATGGCAGAACAAACTATAATGTGGCCATTTGGCAAACTCATGAAAAAAATGCTCATCACCCCTAATCATCAGAGAAATGCAAGTCAAAACCATCTTGAGTTGTCACCTAACCCCAGTGAGAATGGTCCACATCACAAATTCCCAAAGCTGCAGATGCTGGTGTGGGTGCAGATAAAAGGGAACACTTCTATATATTGGTGGGACTGCAAACTATAGAAGTTCATAGAATCTTCAAAGAACTAAAACATTTGATCCCATAATCCTGTTACTAGATATATACCCAGAAGAAAAAAAAATAATTTTGCCATAAGGACATTTGCACTAGAATGTTTATCAGAGCTCAATCCACAATGGCCAAGATGTAGAACAACCCAAGTGCCCTTCCACCCAGGAATGAGTAAGTAAACTTCAGTATATGTATACCATGGAATGCTATTCTGCCATAAAAAGGATAGAGACTTACATCTTTTTTATTAACCTGGATGGATTTGGAGAACATCCTCGTAAGTAAAGTATCATAAGAATGGAAAAGCAGGTATCCAGTGTACCCAATATGAAGAACTTTATACCACTAATACAAAGGCAGTAGGTGAACAACTACACACCCACACAAGAGAAAAACACAACTAAATTCAAGCAGGAAAAGGAAGAGGAAGGAAAGGGGTGGGGGAGGAGGGAGGGAAATTGGTGTGCTCTTCCCTATCGGGAGCGATGTAAGAGCACACCTCCTGGGTGAAGGGCTCTACTACAACTTGGACTTGGACAAAAACAAACAGTGTCATCTAATTGTTTATACCTTATGTCAATGTGAAATTAAAAAAAAAAAGGATTTGTCCATTTAATAAATTTGAGAAGCAATGTTGTGGAAGAAGCCTCCAAAGAGATAACAATAGGAATTAGTTTGGCAACCGCTTGCAATGAGAAACTCTCAGCACTTTGGAGGAAAGAGATGTCAAGAACTAGCAGGGCTGTTGGGGATAGTCACATCGTGCTTGTTGATCCAGACACACACAGGGCAGGTTCAGCCTCAGGCCACAAAGTCAGCTGAACAGTAAATTTAATTTTTCTACAAATGAATGTAATTTGTATTGTGAGCTTTTATTTTTCTGGTTAGTGGAAGTTAAATCAAAATCAACTGGGATTTTGCTTCCTTCGTCCATAAGTTTGTGCTTATAGAGTGTGCGAGGTAGTGTAGATGGGAGCAGAGCACCTGTTCCCAGGTGTCCACACCTGAGGGGGGGGACATGGATGGTGACGGGACGTTGAGAGGAGTGAAGCTGCTTCCCCAGAAATCACCAAGAATGCAGAGCACGCCAGCTCATTTGTTAGAGTATTATCTCATGATACATTAACAGTTTAAAAACATGATCAGGAATAGTCTTCATATGAAAATCTAGACATCTGACTTCTCTTGAAAAATCAGAGTGGTAACACTGGTTCCATATTCCTGCTGCTCTCATGTATTTCTGAATCTATTAATATCTGTAAATGACCAGACTCTGAGGTTTGATTTTGCTACACATGATGTAAAAGAAGAGTCTTGGATTGGTTTTGATGGAAAGATAGGATATTTAAAACAAAAATGAAAGAATATTAAAAAAACCTTAAATCAAGTAAAGGAGGAGGATACAGCAGGTATCTGATGTGAAGTGATAGTAAAAATTAACTAGGGGACAAGTTTAGGGAAAAGTGGGTAGGACATGAAATTGCAGAGGTAAGTAGGGGACACACTGGTAATTGGAGACTTTGTCCTGGGAACGATAGAAAGTCATGGATGAATTTTAATTAATATGTTAATTAATGTTTTGGTAAGCTTGTTATGACATAGTAAGTAGAAAAGATCAGATGGGAAAAAATGGTACAGAATGAGTTGAAAATGAGTTAAACATTGAACTAGACTAGACAATTGTCTTGATTAGCTTAGCTGCTTTTGTGAGTAGATAGTGAGATAAAAATTTTATCTCAGTGTCTAAAGTAACATTTTAGATAGAGACTTTTAGTTTATGTGCTTCTGCTGCTTTTTTGGAGGGACTAACATTCATTAGGTGGCTGGTCAATAGTTGCCATCAACTTTTGTGTGCATTGTTTTGGTTTTGTTTCTTTTAACCTTGCATTTCATTTTGTTGAATGCACAAGGCTTGAGTTTAGTGACTGTAATACAAAGAGCAGAGAAGACTGTAAACTCTGGTGAGACTGCTGTTGCCACCAAGGTCAACTTTCAAATGGCATCCTCTACAGTGTGGCATGGACGTCCACTGAGCACCAGTGGTCTTGAACCCCACTCCGACTAGGACTGTTACCTTCTACTGATGTGAACTTGACTATTGTGGAGTTGCCATTTAGTCAACACAGAAGCAGCATCTTCCTTAGATACCATTTTCTTCTTGCTGTGCGTGTAGGTCTAGAACTGTTTAGTTTTAGTTTTTTTTTTTATCTGAACTGCAGAAAGTGTTATTTAACATTGATACTTTTTTTTTAAGCCAACATTTATTATCTTACCAGTTGCTTGGTGCATCTGATATGTCAGAAAAAAACCTTTAGGATGTTTTAGTAACAATACAATGTTCACTATCAATTATAGTACACTGAAATTTGTTACAATAGCTATGATTTACTGAGCATTTACTACATGTAGTATGTGCCACATCTGTTGCTATAGATTTGATCCAGACCTTTTAAAAACTATATAGCAATACTATAAGAAAGATATGCCTATTTTATGAATGAGAAAACTAACTAAGGTCCAGCGAGATTGAGAAATTATTCATGTTAACTCCAGCACTGGATAGCAAAGCTGTTTAGGTTATTACTTTTTGTTTTGGTGGTTTCACAGATATAAAAGCAGTGTGAGAATTAGAATAAACAAAAACTGCAATGACTATAAACTGTTTTTTATTTAATGATAGGTACATCAGGCAGTATGAAGCCTAATTCTGGGCAAATATCTTTTAAGGATAAATTATAGAAATATTTGCTTTGTTTTATGGGAAGATGATTTTACTAGCCTGGTATTTGCAGGCCAGGTATGATATTAAATTAATTTTTTGAAGTGGTGATAGGTATTGGCTGACTAAGCCACATTCTGAGCTTAGCATTCAGTTTGCAGCAGGTGGATACACATCTTCAAGGTGGCTGTTTCTTCTGAGATTCCAGGATTGCAAGGTGATGCCGTTACCTTGTTAACTTGAATTGTCAAATTGACCATTTTTCTAGTTAGCAAGGTTTAAAACACTAATGGAAGTTTTCTTGGTAATTTATTTAAAATTATTACATGCTTTGCTAAGACAAATGCTATCGTTTTTTAAGTATCAATTTGCCATTAGTCATTAGGAGAACGATTTTCTCCTTAAGCATTAAAAACATACTCTTGTCTGACAATTTGTGGATTCTAAGAAGTGTCTCGTGGAGCTCAGAAAAACTTTTAATCATTCTAGGACTTTCTGATATGTTTAACCCAGTGTTTGTAAAATCAATAAGTAATCTTAATTTGAATAATTTTAGTAGGCTAGTTGATGTCAAGAATAAATTTTAGAAGTTTTTTTATCAAAGAATCTCATGATAAAAGACATTGAAATATTCCTTTGTTCATGGTATTATAACAAAATTATTATAGACTGGGTGGCTTAAACAGAACACATGTAGTTTTCACAGTTCTAAAGGGTGATAGTCCAACTGAAGGCACTGGGAGGTCTATTGTCCAGTGAAGGCCACTTCCTGGTTTACAGTGGCCATCTTGGCTCTCACGTGACTCTAGTTTCTCCTCCCCTATAAATACATTAGTCCCATTCATGGGACTCCATTCATGAGGGCTCGATATAACCTTCTAGAGGCTTCACATTTAAATACCATCATATTGGAGAGTTAGGCTTCAGCATATAAATTTTGGGGAGACACCTTTGGTCTGTAGCAATTTCCTTTATACCATAAGCTATTGTTATGACATAGACCCAAGAATGGATATTTAGAAATGTAAGGAGTTGAATGTAACTATTTTATTTTATGGAGTAATATAGTAGAACTTCTGTAAAATGAGACTTTTGTAAATTTGTTAGGCTGTTGGTTTTATGCATTTAAGGAAAAAGTTTCAAGTAACTATCTTGTCACATGTAAATATAATAGGAGGAATATAATGTCTTAGATTATTAAATTACAATACATTGATTTTCAGATGTGAAATGTGTTATAATTAATATCAAGAAAATTATCAGAAAAGTTTGTTACCTTCTGGAGCCTTGGTTAATAATATACTCAAACATTTGCTCTTATGAAAATATTATTAATGAATTTTTAAAGTAATATGATTAGAATATACTTCATTACTTTTTTTTTTTTTGGAGACAGAGCCTCAAGCTCACGGCACTCTACTCGCCCTGGGTAGAATGCTGTGGCATCACAGCTCATAGCAACCTCCAATTCCTGGGCTCAAGCGAGTCTCCTGCCTCCGCCTCCCAAGCAGCTGGGACCACAGGTGCCCACCACAACACCCAGCTATTTTTTGGTTGTAGCCGTCATTGTTGTTTGGCAGGCCGCGGCTGGATTCGAACCCGCCAGCTCAGGTGTGTACATGGCTGGCGCCTTAGCCTGTTGAGCCACAGGCGCTGAGCTACTTCATTACTTTTTAAGGGTTTGAGTTTGACACTTTGGGTGCTCTGATTTGAAGGCCTTCTTTTAAAACAGTTTATTTTCAAACATAATTTAGTAGTAGTAACAACACACAGAAATTGAAATGAAAGAAGTATGTCATTGGCTACATTTATCAAATTATGTCAGTTTAATATCAGTTACACAAAGATTTTATGAAAAGTTGGCCAGCAAATTTTTTATGTTTTCTTATATCAATTTTTTAAATTTTCACAATAAAATTTACCTAAAACAAGCTAACAAGGAAAACCTCACTCATTGCTGAGGTCTTCCCATTTGAATGGTCCACTTTTCTGAAAGAAGTCACAAGAGAACACTATTAATTCAGTCTTGTCTTGACCACAGCAATGAGAAATCTAAGTCCTTAGTACAGGGGCATACATTTACTAAGGGCAAACTTATTGAATATTTACTATGTACCACTTAATGCACTTAAAATATAATTTTAAATTTAACCTAGAGATATTATCCAACACCTGAAAGCCACATATCTAGTAAGTAAATAATTGAAATTTGAGTCAGACCTATGTGGAACAGTGTATAAGACTTGAGTGTAGTAGACTGTATGAATATTTAATTATATAGAGAAATACACATGATTTATGATTAAGAGAAAAAGTAAAAAGCACCATATATGGAATTATTCCATTGAAAAATCTTTAAATACATAGAGAAAAATGCTGGAAGGACATTAACAAAGGGAAAATAGTTACTTCTAGATGGCGGGATTACAGGTGGTGTTTTTTTTTACTATTAGTGCTTTAACTTGTTTTCCTACTTTTAGGTAATAAGCATGTGTTGATTATATAGTCAGAAAAACAGTCTTTATTCCCCCCCAAATTTCCTTTCCTCAAAATGTTAATTGCACCATTATTTACAATACAATTTGGAACAACTTAAATATCTAACAATAGATGAATTATTTAATGAAATATTGTTCATCAATGAGGTGACACAAGATAAAATTATTGCTATTAAATACAGGCAACAAACTGTGATAATATTCATAAGTGATGTTTTGTAAAATAAGAGAATAGAAATATTATTTATGCTAAGATTATTATGATTTATATGATGATAGGATGTAAATTCCATATGGACACAGTAAAAGACTAGATCCTATTGGATAGCAAAAGTGATCGTGAGGGTGATAGGATGAAGGAGTGATACAAATATTTTCTTATTGTTTTACTTACAAATAATATAAAAATAAATAATTTCTGGGCGGTGCCTGTGGCTCAAAGGAGTAGGGCGCTGGTCCCATATGCTGGAGGTGGTGGGTTCAAACCTAGCCCTGGTCAAAAACTGCAAAAAAAAAAAATTCTGACTTGGCAAAAATGGGTTATATAAAAGGCAAGGGATCTAGATAAAATGCTTGGTCTATTTTGCTACCATCTCAAAATTTACTTCTCAGAGGACAGAATGATTAGACAGGTGAGTAGGTAGCATCAATTCTCTTCACATTTTTCAGCATTATTAGAGGTGCTACAGAGAGCACTTTCTGTTTTTTCTCCCCTCTGCACTTAGCAGAGCTATTTCTACAGATTTCTGCCACCTCAAATTAGAAAGCAATCTGAATAAAAGTTCCCCAGACAGGTTGTTTCAGCTGCTTTGACAAATGCCATGTACTCTCTCCCTGAGGTCATGGCAAATGATAGGATGTGAAAAATAAATAGAAAATGGTTTCCTGGCACTCTCTCATCCATGGTTTGCTGAGTAAGGTGGGCAGTGCAGAAGGCCAGCAGCTCCTAGCCAGGGACTTCCGGAGAGGATGTTCACAAAGGCAAAATGTCTCTGCTGCCTGGAAGGGGACGTGGGAGCTCAGCATGTGCCTTGCCCCTAGGGTGGGAATGAAAGGCGGCTGCTCACCTGGTTTCCTTCCAATAGCCCAGTACAGGGGAAGGCAAATGTCAGCTGCCTGTTTCTGAACCAAGTGACTCACCTGTCTCCATCCTTTCTCTGCAGCCTGCTGAACTCGGGGATAAAAATGCAACCCCCGTCACTCAGTTGGGTCCATAATTCAATGTCATCCAGTCCTGTGAAATTTAGGTTTTTAAAAAAATTTTTTAGCATTCTGTTGATTTTACAGGTTTTTTTGTTTGTTTGTTTTTGAGACAGAGTCTCATTCTGTTGCCCTGGGTAGGGTGCCCTGGTGTTACAGTTCGCAGCAACCTCACATTCCCGGGTTTGAGGGATCCTCTTGCCTCAGCCTCCTGAGTAGCTGGGACTACAGTTGTCTATCACAATGCCTAGCTAATTTTTCTATTTTTTTTAGTAGAGATGGGGTCTCGCTCTTGCTCGGGCTGATCTTGAACTCCCAAGGTCAGGTGATGCACCCACCTCCACCTCCCAGAATAATAGGATTACAGGCATGAGCCACTGTACCTGGCCTTACAGTTTTTTTTTTTTTTTAACATTTTAGAATTCTGTTTATGTTACATAAATTATAATTGTAGAAGTGTGGACTTCTTAAACTGCTATGATAGGTCAGGAATTAATTTTGATGACTTACGGAATGTCCTGGAGAAAGAAAGAAATATACAGCACAAACAAATATTAATCCTTGGGACATGGAAGTCCCAAGTTCAGAACATTTTTAGAACTATGAGTTACTGAAGTGATCATGATTTTCAGTGCCTTCAATTTAGGGTATTTGACTGGAAATATGATTTTCACAATAATTTTGCAAACTTTTCTTTATACTAAAAACATGTTGAGGACCCCTGATCTAAGGAAAAGTCAAAGGGTGTGGTACTTGAAGAAACAGGTAAAGTTTGTGAATTTATATATGACACTTTTTGGTACGCCCAACAGAAATTTTTAATATCATCAGAACAGAGTAAGATAGAAATGCTGAAGTCTAAGGTTTTAGACTAATGAATAAATGTTTGAGAAGGATTATAAGTTTAGGAAATACATGTGAAAAATAATTCACTTATAATTCCTAATGATTTTTCCATCACTGAAAAGTAATTTAATCCTTTAAAATAATATAGTAGTAATAGTCTTCCAGGGATCACATTAGTTCTCAGTCATTCGAAAAAGGGAGTGGCTGCATTTATACAGAAAATCCAAACTCGGTCATAATGGCTTTTGTTGCGTGCCTTATCATCCCTATTTGCTTACTTTCTGTAATGGTACCCTGTCTTTCCAAGGTATTTCATTTGGTGAAAACATTCTGTGTTATCCTCAGTCATTTTGAGGGGAGGGAATTTACTCATTTCTACCTTCAGGGTTGAGTTGTGATCATCTTAAATCAAGTGGCATATCCCATCTTTCCAGTTATAATAACTGGCTCAGAGATGGAAACATAAATGAATCAAAGTCTGTAAGCTATGAGGAGATACTTGCTGAAGTTTTTGGAAACGAGAAGCTTCCACTTTCCTCCACAATGGTTACTGAAAGATGCTTGTAAATATGTCAGATGTGTAACTATAGTATCCATTTGGCTATAGCTATAGGGCAGGAGTCCTCAAACTACGGCCCTGAGGCGAGGACATTTATCCGGCCTGCCAGGGGTTTTTCTGCTTAGGAGCCGACTGGTCGCAGGCTGCAGTGCGCATGTGTGGACCGTGCACCTCACTCTCCGACTTCTCTCAGTCTAGGGTGAGACTGAGGCTCGTGATCGGAGGAGTCGTGAACTTGCTGTGCGGAGCCTGTTGCTGCCAGGGGACGGAGGTAAGAACAAGTTAGGGTTTATTTATTTTTTTTGAAGTTAGGAGGTCTATATATTTTTTTATTTTGCAGTTAGTAGGGCCTTTTGTTGCAGTTAAGGGGGGCCTTTTTTTCTGAAGTTAGGAAGTCTTTTTTTTTTGCATATGGGGGGCCTTTTAAATATTGTATTTGTTCCCCCCTCCTTTTTTGCAGTTTTTGGCTGGAGTTGGGTTTGAACCCATCACCTCCAGGATATGGGGCTGGCGCCCTACTCCTTTGAGCCACAGGTGCCGCCCCTGTTTTGTTTTCTTACTTAAAAATGAGATATGTGCAGTGTGCATAGGAATTTGTTAAGAGTTTTTTTTAAAACTATAGTCTGGCCCTCAAATGGTCTGAGGGACAGTGAACTGGCCCCTTGTTTAAAAAGTTTGAGGACCCCTGCTATAGGGTGTGTGTGTGTGTGTGTATGTGTTACGTGCCCATATATGTCCATAGATGAAACAGATGAAGAAGGCAGTATACCGACATTGAGAGAAATTGTGTCCTGGGTCTCATTTTTTTTTTTTTATTTGATGGGACAACCAGCCACTGCCTGAACTAAGAACTTACTTGTGGGTAC
>CAUYON010099233.1:0-11627 GCA_963573935.1 Arctocebus calabarensis
TTTTTTTTTTTTTTGAGACAGAGCCTCAAGCTGTCACCCTGGGTAGAGTGTCGTGGCATCACAGCTCACAGCAACCTCCAATTCCTGGGCTCAAGCGAGTCTCCTGCCTCCACCTCCCAAGTAACTGGGACTACAGGCGCCCACCACAACGCCTGGCCATTTTTTTCAGGTTGCAGCCATCATTGTTGTTTGGCAGGCCCGGGCTGGATTCGAACCCACCAGCTCAGGTGTACGTGGCTGGCGCCTTAGCCCGCTGAGCCACAGGCACCGAGCCCTGCCTCAGCTTCTTAAGCAGCTAGGGATACAGATACACACCACCACATCAGGCTGATTTTTCTAGTTTTTTTAGAGATGGGGTCTTGCTGCATTGTCTAGACTGGTGTGGAACTCCTTGCCTCAAGCAATCCAAATCAGCCTCCCAAAGTGTTTGGAGTACAGGTGTGAACCACCACAAACAACCCACCTGGTGATTTCATAGAAAGTTTTGTTCTGTTTTTCTTTTTTTGAGACGATCTCACTGTGTGCCCTGGGTAGAGTTGCCATGGCGTCAGCCCAGCTTACAGCAACCTCAAACTCCTGGGCTCGAGTGATTCTCTTGCCTCAGTCTCCCAAGTAGCTGGGACTATAGGTGCCAGCCACAGTGCCTAGCTATGTTTTTAGAGATGGGGGTCTCGCTCTTGGCTCAGGCTGCTCTCCAACCTGTGAGCTCAGGCAATCTATCTGCCTCAGCCTCCCAAGTGCTGGGGTTACAGGCGTGAGTAACCAATGCCTGGCTGGTTTCTTACAGTTTTAAACCTACTCACCTTAGGACTGGCATTTCCAGCTCCAATGAAACAACAACTTAGGTTCAAACACACCCTGTACATGGATGTTCATAACCAGCAAAAGCTGGGAACAACCTAGGTGTCCTGCAGCATGTGACACTGCTCCACGATAAAGAGGAGCAAAGTGTTCATGTGCAATAGTACAGGTGAATCTCAAGGCCGTCATGCAGAGTGCAAGAAACCAGACTTGAAAGGCTGTGTGCTAGATGTTTCCATGGACAGTCTTGGAAAGATAAAACTGTAGTGTCAGAGAACAAGATGGATGGGTGCCAGGGGTCACAGGGTGATGACTACAAAGGGACAAGCTACAAAGGGAGTCACTAGAACAGTGGGACTGTTGTTTCCTAGTTTGGGTGGTAGTTGCCGGAACATCTACATGCTTTAAAGTTCGTAACACTGGACATTACAAAGTCAATTTGAATTGTTTTTTACAATTTACAGGCCCACGCCTGTAATCCTAGCACTCTGAGAGACCAAGGCAGGTGGCTTGCCTAAACTCACAAGTTAAAGACCAGCCTGAGCAAGAGCAAGAACTGGTCTCTAAAAATATACGGGAGTTGTGGTGGGCACATGTAATCCCAGGTACTTGGGAGGCTGAGGCAAGAGAATCGCTTGAACCCAAGAGTTTGAGGTAGAGCCCAAGTGATCCTCCTCCTTCTACCTCCTAAGTAGCTGGAACTACAGGTGCCTGCCACAAGGCCCAACTGAAGAGATGGGCATTTTCTGTTTGTAGAGATGGAGTCTCGCTTTGCTCAGGCTGGTCTCGAACTCCTGAGCTCAAGCAGTCTACCTGCCTCTGCCTCCTAGAGTGCTGGGATTATAGGCCTGAGCCACCACACCCAGCCACAAGAATTTTTTTTTTTTTTTGAGACAGAGTCTTACTATGTCACCCTCGGTAGAGTGCCATGGTGTCACAGCTCACAGCAACCTCCAACTCTTAGGCTTAAGCAATTCTCTTGCCTAAGCCTCCTAAGTGCTAGGACTACCAGTGCCTGCCACAACCCCCGGCTATTTTTTGATTGTAGTTGTCATTGTTGCCCAGGCTGGATTTGAACCCTCTTGCTCTGGTATGTGGCTGGCACCCTAGCTGCTGAGCTACAAGCACCAAGCAAGATTTTTTTTTTTTTTTTTGAGACAGAGCTTCAAGCTGTTGCCCTGGGTAGAGTGCTGTGGCATCACAGCTCACAGCAACCTCCAACTCCCGGGCTCAAGCCATTCTCCTGCCTCTGCCTCCCAAGTAGCTGGGACTACAGGCACCCACCACAACACCCAGCTCTTTTTCTGTTTGCAGCCATCATTTTTGCTTGGTGGGCCCTGGCTGGATTTGAACCCACCAGCTCAGGTGTATGTGGCTGGCGCTTAGCTGCTGGGGCCACAGGCGCCAAGCCAGAATTTTTTAAAATTTTATTTATGTATTTATTTTTTTGAGACAGAGCCTCAAGCTGTCACCCTGGATAGAGTGCAATGGCATCACAGCTCACAGCAACCTCCAATTCCTGGGCTCAAGCGAGTCTCCTGCCTCCACCTCCCAAGTAGCTGGGACTACAGGCGCCCACCACAACGCCCGGCCATTTTTTGGTTGCAGCCATCATTGTTTGTTTGGCGGGCCCGGGGTGGATTCGAACCTGCCAGCTCAGCTGTACGTGGCTGGCACCTTAGCCTGTTGAGCCACAGGCGCACAGCCACCCGGCCATTTTTTTGGCTGCAGCTGTCATTGTTGTTTGGCGGGCCTGGGCTGGATTCGAACCCGCCAGCTCAGGTGTATGTGGCTGGCACCTTAGCCTGTTGAGCCACAGGTGCCGAGCCAGAATTTTTTTTTTTTTTTTTTGGAAACAGCCTCAAGCTGTCACCCTGGGTAGAGTGCCATGGCATCACAGCTCACAACAACCTCCAATTCCTGGGCTCAAGCAAGTCTCCTGCTTCTGCCTCCCAAGTAGCTGGGACTACAGGCGCCCGCCACAACGCCCGGCCATTTTTTGGTTGCAGCTGTCATTGGCAGGCCCAGGCTGGATTCAAACCTGCCAGCTCAGGTGTACGTGGCTGGCGCCCTAGCCCGTTGAGCCACAGGTGCTGAGCCAGAATTTTTTTTTATATTTTAATAAACAGAAGTGGGTCTGTGTGTAGCTGTGTTGTGGGAGATGGGTCCTAGGATGAAGGTAAAGACGGGAGCTAGGGAGGACACTGAAATACACATAATGGATAGTACGGCCAGGTGGGAGCTGTCTGTAGCTGCAAAGATCTAGGGAGATGGACCTTCAAGGAACCCAAGGGGGATGGCCCCTGCCTTATCCTATGACTCAACCCCCCCACAGGCCCAGCATGTCCCTTGCCTGGAAGGCCACCGCCATCCACTAGCTCTGTGCCTGTGCTCCGTGCCTTCGGGGTCACTGATGAGGGCATCTCTGTATGCTGCCACATCCACGGCTTTGCACCTTACTTCTATACCCCGGTGCCCCCTGGTGAGTGGCCCCTGCCCAGAGACCCTGCCCCTGTGCCCCAGAGGCCCCTGCACCCCTGACAGACCATCTCACACCAGGTTTTGGGTCTGAGCATCTGAGTGACCTGCAGCGAGAGCTGAATGTGGCCATCAGCCGGGACCAGCGCGGGGGAAAGGAGCTTGCTGGGCCAGCAGTGCTGGCTGTGGAGCTGTGTTCTCGGGAAAGTGAGTGACAGCTGGGGACCAGTGGGCGGGCCCCGCTGAGCTGGTCTTAGGCTCTTCTGTACACAGGCATGTTTGGGTACCATGGACACGGCCCCTCCCCATTTCTGCGCATCACCCTGGCACTGCCTCGCCTCGTGGCCCCCGCCCGCCGCCTCCTGGAACAGGGCGTCCGTGTGCCGGGCCTGGGCACCCCCAGCTTCGCACCCTACGAGACCAACGTAGACTTTGAGATCCGGTACAGCCCCTTCCTTGCTTCCCTGACCTCTGCCCCCACCCTCAGGCAGCTTCTGCCCACTGACCCTCAGGCCCCTCCAGGTTCATGGTGGACGCAGACATTGTTGGCTGCAACTGGCTGGAACTCCCAGCTGCAAAATACACCCTGAGGCTAAAGGAGAAGGTGCGCAGCTTCCCAGGCCAGGGGAGGGAACCAGGGCCCTGCTGCCACTGACATACCTGTCCCCACAGGCTACATCTCTGTGCCAGCTAGAGGCAGATGTGCTATGGTCAGATGTGGTCAGTCACCCCCCAGAAGGGCCGTGGCAGCGCATTGCACCCCTGCGTGTACTCAGCTTCGATATCGAATGTGCTGGCCGTAAAGGTCTGTCTGCGGGGCCTGGAGCTCCTCCCCTCCCAGGGTCACTGATATGCCTGGAGGGCTGTGGGGAGAGTAGGCCTGGCAGAGGGAATAGCAAGTGTATGGGGCAGGAGTGTGGTGAGAGGGCCTGGAGGTGAGGGCAGAGTGGAACACGGGTGGGTTGTGTAGCTGCAGCAGGCAGCGGGGAAAGACAGGTGTGGACAGGCCAGAAAAGGTAGGGAGATGCAGCCACTCTGCTGTGTTGTGAGGGAGAGGCAGGAGTCAAGTTCTGAGCATCCCCCTTTACCTCCTTCCCGCCCTCTGCAGGCATCTTTCCGGAGCCTGAGCGGGACCCTGTGATCCAGATCTGTTCTCTGGGCCTGCGCTGGGGCGAGCAGGAACCCTTCCTGCGCTTGGCACTCACCCTGCGGCCCTGCGCCCCCATCCTAGGTGCCAAGGTGCAGAGCTATGAGAAGGAAGAGGACCTGCTCCAGGTGGCTCTTACTCCTTACCTCTCCCCATTTTTCTCAGTGCCCCATCCCAACCTCCATATCCCGACCTATCCCAGGTGTGCAACCTGGAAGCTGAGGTGCCTATGTCCCTGGGTTTGGTTGGATCTCATGCACTGAGGGCTGAAATGTCTCCCCTCTGCGTCCTGGAGTATTTTCAGATGTACAGGAGGTGGGCAGATGTGGAGGGGAAGGAGTTCCAGATCATTCCAGCAGAGGGATGAGCAGGTTTACCCTGTGTTCCCCCCAGGCCTGGTCCAACTTCATCCACCTCATGGACCCAGACGTGATCACTGGCTACAACATCCAGAACTTTGACCTTCCATACCTCATCTCTCGGGCCCAGACCCTCAAGGTGAGGGCAAGGCCAGTGGGGAGGCTACCTCAGAGATGGCCAGCTGGGGGCTTTGCAACCCTTGGTGCCCTCCTTGCTCCCTTTCTTTGTGATTCTGTCCCTTCTGGTTATCCATGTCATTCTGGGTACCTGTAGCCCCTCACCTCCAGCAGCTCCAGAGACATTCTGGACCCAGCCCCATCCCACTCAGAGTCCATGGAGTTACCAAGGCTCTTGTCAGAGGCAAAGGGGGAGTCACAGTTAGGTGAGAGAAGGCCTTGTATTCAGAGTTGCAGGCTGAAGTTAGCAAGGCTCCAGCAAGCCATTGAATGGGTGGTTGAATCCAGGTCTTGCTTTAGAATGTGGCTAAATAAGCCCAGGTGCCATGGCTCAGCCTGTAATCCCAACATTTGGGGAGGCCAGGGCAGGAGGATCACCTTAGGCCAGGGTACTAGACCAGCCCAGACAATATAGTGAGACTCGATCTCTACAAAATGTCAAAAATACAGTTGAGAGTGGTGGTGCACACTTGCAGTCCCAGCTACTCAGGAGATGAGAGTTCAAGGCTACAGTACCACTGCCCAAGTCTGCTCAACCTGATGTTGTAGTCACAGACCACATGGCTTTAAACAATAGAAGTTGACTGTGTCATGATTCTTGAGTATAGAAAGTCCAAGATGAAGGTGGATGAAGGTGTGATGCTCAGCCTGTGGGGAAGGCTCTGTCCTAGGCCTCTCTCCGTGGTGGACAGGTGGCTATCTCCTGGGTCTCTTCATGTTGTCTTCCCCTTGTGCACGTCTGTGCATACTAATCGCCCCTTTTTATAAGGACACTGTTGTGTTAGGCTGGTGCCCACCCCAGTGATCTCATCTTAACTCAATGCCCTGCAAAGGCTTATTTCTAAATGGGGTCACATTCTGAGGAACTGGGGTTTCAGACTTAACATCCCTGTGGGAGACACAGTTCAGCCTGTGATGGGGAGCATATGTATTACTGTATGTATGTTGCATATGTTTGGCCCATGTGGCAGTGAAAAAACAAAACAAACTCAAATTCCCAGCAGCTCCAGGGAAAAATCTCCCCCAATCCTCAGCCTGGCATTGACATCTGGGCCATTGGACCACTTGCCTACCCTCCTGTGACCCTAGAGACCTGGAGTCAGGAGCCAGCCTGTCTCACACCACAGCCTTTCCCTGCCCACATGGCTGTCCCACCCCACAGGTGCAGACATTCCCTTTCTTGGGCCGTGTGGCTGGCCTCCGCTCCAATATCCGGGACTCATCTTTCCAGTCCAAGCAGATGGGCCGGCGGGAAAGCAAGGTGGTCAGCATGGTGGGCCGTGTGCAGATGGATATGCTACAGGTGCAGTTTGGTGAGCCCAAGTGGGTACCTAACCTTGGGAGGGAGGCTGCAGTCCAGGCCTGTGCACACCCACATGTCCCTCTAGGTGCTGCTGCGGGAGTACAAGCTCCGCTCGTACACGCTCAACGCCGTCAGCTTCCACTTCCTGGGAGAGCAGAAGGAGGACGTGCAGCACAGCATCATCACCGACCTGCAGGTGCCCACCCTGACCCTGCCACCACCACCTATTGTCTTCGGGACCTCTCACTTTGACCTCCTGTACCCTGTCCTGACCTAACCTTTACCTTCCCTGACAGCTCACCTCAACTTTGTGCCTCAACCTCTGACCTCTTTCACCTACTTCTGTGACCTAGGACCTCACCTCCCACCCACCTTTTTCTGACCGCTGGCTAAATTTCTGCCCGTTCCCATGACTTTTTTTTTTTTTTTTTTTTGAGACAGTCTTCACTTGGTCACCCTTGGTAGAGTGCTGTGCATCATAGTTCACAGTAACCTCAAACTCTAGGGTTAAAGTGATCCCCTAGCCTCAGCCTCCCAAGTAGCTGGGACTACAGGTGCCCACCACAGTGCCCCCCGACGGGGTCTTACTGTGGCTCAGGCTGGTCTCAAACCCGTGAGCTCAGGCTTCCACCGCACTTGGCCTTCCAAGTGTTGGGATTACAGGTGTGAGCCACCGCACTTGGCCATTTCCATGACTTCTGTTACTATGACCTTTGCTGGCCTGCCCTGACCCCTAGTCCATATTGGTCCTTCAGGCTACTCCTCCTCCCTCTGATCCTATTGACTCCCCAGACCCCTACCACTCCCTGACCATTCCAAAGTCAGCCTTGCCTCATCCAGCCTCCTGAGTCACCCCTCAGGCCACCTCATCATGACCCTAGAACCCCAGCCCCTGACCCCATGGGTGCTGCTGTCCACAGAATGGGAATGACCAGACTCGCCGCCGCCTGGCTGTGTACTGCCTCAAGGACGCCTACTTGCCGCTGCGGCTGCTTGATCGGCTCATGGTGCTGGTGAACGCTGTGGAGATGGCGCGGGTCACAGGTGTGCCTCTCAGCTACCTGCTCAGCCGAGGCCAGCAGGTCAAGGTCGTGTCCCAGCTGCTGCGGCAGGTCAGTAGGTTGAGCACTGTCCACACCTCCCTACCAAGGAGGCCTGCCAGGTTTGTGCCCACACCTCCATTTCCCACCTTCTCCACTCCCAGGCCATGCGCGAGGGGCTGGTGATGCCTGTGGTGAAGTCAGAGGGTGGTGAGGACTACACCGGAGCCACTGTCATCGAGCCCCTGAAAGGGTAAGGCCCCGAGGTAGGGTAGGGGCGAGGTGGGGTGATATGGGAGTTCTCAGTTCTGACTCCTCCAGGCTTCTCCCCTCCCAGGTACTATGATGTCCCCATTGCCACCCTGGACTTCTCCTCACTGTACCCGTCCATCATGATGGCCCACAATCTGTGCTACACTACGCTTCTGCGGCCTGGTGCTGCCCAGAAATTGGGGTATGGTGCCCACATCACATGTTCCCTGAGACTAACCTGGGCCTTACCTTCAGGGGTTCCCAGGCTCGGAGGGGGCACAGGCTAATAGGGCCAGAAATAGCAGGGATTGGGGGGGGAGCACATGAGGAGCCTGAGTGTGCTAATGGCTAAGGCCAGGATGACAGGGTAGAGGTGGGCCTGGAGGAGGAGAGGTGGCTGGGCAGTCACCACCACCATCTTCTACCCCAGCCTGACCGAGGATCAGTTCATCAAGACACCCACTGGGGATGAGTTTGTGAAGACATCAGTGAGGAAGGGGCTGCTGCCCCAGATCCTAGAGAACCTGCTCAGTGCCCGGAAGAGGTAAGCTTCCAAGACCCTTCCCTGCTCAGAGCTTGGACTTGATAAGGCTTCTCAGCAGTCCCCAGCCTCCCCTCTCCATCACCCCCCAGCTGCCAGCTACATTTGCCTGCAGCTATGTGGGAACTAGAATAGATTTCCCCTCCAGCCAGCTCCCATCCGGCCCTTTGGTTGGAAGCCTCTGTGCAGTGCACAGCTCTCCTAGGTGTATTTCTGGGAAGACACTCTGACCAATGCCCTGAGACCTGGGGTGCCATCTGAGTGGGCTTTACCCTTTTCTCTCCCAGGGCCAAGGCAGAGCTGGCCAAGGAGACAGACCCCTTGCGGCGGCAGGTTCTGGATGGGCGGCAGCTGGCGCTTAAGGTGAGCGCCAACTCTGTATATGGCTTCACCGGCGCCCAGGTGGGCAAGTTACCATGCCTGGAGATCTCCCAGGTGAGTGCTCAGGCCCTCTGGCAGGCAAGCAGGGGGCAAGTGGACCCTGTGCAAGGGACAAGGGCTCTGTGTGTCCAAACTGTGTCCAGAAGTCAGGGCCTAGGCACCCCAACTCTATGGCCTTTTGGAGAGCAGATGCTGGCATGGCTTGAGCTATTGGTTCATTTGTTTGAAGCAAACGCTGAGCACATGCTGTGGGTCAGGCCTTGCTCTTGCCCTGGGGATACAGACGGTGACAAAATAGATGAGAGTTATGTCCTATGAAGTGCTCATAGCCTAATGTGGACACTGACAAGAACAGCAATAAATATGTCTAGGAGGCAAGTGGCACAAAGTGCTCTGTAGACAGATAAAGCAGGGGCTGGGCAAGGCCTACCACTCTAAGGCGGTGATGTTCACATAGAGTCCACCCATCATATGGTCACATGGTATCCTATGGACCTTCTACCCCAGCAGGCTGTGCCCCAGCCCACCTCCTTCCTTATTCCTGTGAGGTGAGGGGAGGAAGGTACATTCTTCTCTGACTGATGGGAAAACAGGAAAGGGGCCATGTCTCTGCTCAAGGAGACTAGGGGACAGGGCTTAGGACACCCAACAGCATATCCAGGCTCTGACACTTGATCACCATCACAGTGGGTATTTGGTCAGTGCCTGAGAGGATTGTAGACAGAAGAGCCCACTGTCTTCCTCACCATCCACAGCAGCATCCAGGCCTGCTACTAACCCATGGTAGCTCTCCTGCTTAGAAAAACAGATTCACAGAGAGACCACAGAGGATCTGAGAATGTGAGATTCTGCCAGGCTAGAATCAGTGCCTTAGCTCCTTGCCTAAGAGGGCCTTAAGAGTCTACTTGTCCAGTCTTCTCTCCTGGGGTTTGAATCTTGGCACATTCCAGACTAGTGGAACAAGTGCTTCTCTGCTTGGTTACCTCCACCCATGGGGAGCCCCCTCCCTCCCGACACCATATTAGTTTTCACATAGCTCTGGATGGAAGGTTTGGAAGAATTGCCAGTGGGTGGGCATTCTGGTAGAAGACGACTATGTACAACACCCCCATCTGTAGTTTTGGAGCTTCCAAGACTGCTCTCAGATTCAGGAGGACTAGAAGTACTTACAAGAATGATGTAATGTAGCAAAAGGTTAAAATCAGCAAAGGGAAAGGTGTTTAGGGCACAGTTTAGGAAAGACCAGGCATGTATCTTCTGGTTGTCTTCCAGTAGAGTCACATAGATTGCACTTATTTCTCCCAGCATTGATGTGTGACATCACACAATATTGCCATCTAGGAAATCTCACCCTAGATTTTTTTTTTTCCCTCACCCTAGCTTTGGTCTTTGGTGTCCTGTTTTTTATTGGGTTTGATATAGGCATGTTACTGACTTTAGTTACTCAGTTTCCAACCCTCTCCCCCCGTAGATCCATCTGATAACATGGCCCAAGATCCCCACCATAAACCATGTTGTTAGCATAAACTACTGGGCAGCGCCTGTGGCTCACGGAGTAGGGCACCAGTCCCATATGCTGAGGGTGGCAGGTTCGAACCCAGACCCAGCCAAAACTGCAACCAATAAACTACCTGGTGTGGCTTAAGGTTTCAGGTAAACAGAGACCCTCTTTATCAGGCAGGACATTCCAGGGACTCTGGTCCCTTTCTAAGAACCAGACCTTTCTTTGGCCAAGGTGAATCCCTTTCTGCAACCCACCTTTTTGTCCCCTTTGTTTTATCCTCTATCTGTCCTTTCATAGTCCCTGGCTGCCTCCTCAGCCTCCTTGGTGGAAAGGGATGAATGTTTCTACTTCAGGCTCCAGCTCCTAAGCAAAAGCCAGGCCAGGAGAGGAGGATAAGAAGGGAAAGAAAAGGAACATAGAATAGGTAGAACAAGCAAAGGGCAGATAGTAGATTTAAGCCTGAATACATTAGTAATTACAATTAAAGTAAATAGACTAAATGCTCAAGTTAAAAGACTTAATATTTTCTGACTGGATCCACACAAACAAAAACAGAAGAAATGTACCCATCTCTCTTTTTGGTGGTTCTGCCCCCCAGCCTCAGTTTCTTCTTTTTTTGAGATGTCGTCCTTGGTAGAGTGCCATGGCGTCACAGCTCACAACAACCTCCAACTCTTGGGCTTTAGCGATTCTCTTGTCTCAGCCTCCCAAGTAGCTGGGACTACAGGTACCTGCCACAACACCCAGCTATTTTTTTGTTGTAGTTGTCATTGTGGTCTAGCAGGCCTGGGCCAGGTTTGAACCTGCCAGCCCAGGTATATGTGGCCAGTGCCCTCGCCACCGAGCTACCGGTGCTGAGCCGCGGCTTATTTTTAGAGACGAGGTCTCGCTTCAGCTCAGGCTGGTCTCGAACCTGCGAGCTCAGTCAGTCCATTTGCCTTGGCCTCCCAGAGTGCTAGGATTACAGGTGTAAGCCACTGCGCCCAGCCCCAGCTTCAGTTTCTTTTTTTTTTTTTTTGAGACAGAGCCTCAAGTTGTCACCCTGGATAGAGTGCTGTGGCATCACAGCTCACAGCAACCTCCAATTCCTGAGCTCAAGCGAGTCTCTTGCCTCTGCCTCCCAAGTAGCTGGGACTACAGGCGCCCACCACAACGCCCGGCCATTTTTTTGTTGCATCTGTCATTGTTGTTTGGTGGGCCCGGGCTGGATTCGAACCCTCCACTTCAGGTGTACGTGGCTGGCGCCTTAGCCCATTGAGCCACAGGCGCTGAGCCCCAGCTTCAGTTTCTTTAATTGTAAAATAAGACTATTAGGGGCTCGGCGCCTGTGTCTCAACGGGCTAAGGCGCCAGCCACGTACACCTGAGCTGGCGGGTTCGAATCCAGCCTGGACCCGCCAAACAACAATGATGGCTGCAACCAAAAATGGCCGGGCGTTGTGGTGGGCGCCTGTAGTCCCAGCTACTTGGGAGGCGGAGGCAAGAGACTCGCTTGAGCTCAGGAATTGGAGGTTGCTGTGAGCTATGATGCAACAGCACTCTATCCAGGGTGACAGCTTGAGGCTCTGTCTCAAAAAAAAAAAAGACTGTTAGGAAATAATGGTTTCTCAGTGGGGGTGGTGCTCCCCTACACTGAAGGTTTTAT
>CAUYON010099238.1:0-18449 GCA_963573935.1 Arctocebus calabarensis
GGGTGGGGTCTTGGGGTCTTGGTGTGTGCCACACCTTTTGGGGGCAAAACACGATTGTAAGAGGGACTTTTCCCAACAAATGCAACCAGTGTAACATGGTTTCTTGTACCCTCAATGAATCCCCAACAATGAAAAAAAAAATTGTAATGGATATACCTTTTAATTGAGAAATAATTCACATATATATAATAAAATTCACCTTTTAAAGTGTGCAGTTCAGGGCGGCTCCTATGACTCAGTGAGTAGGGCGCCGGCCCCATATACCGAAGGTGGCGGGTTCAAGCCCGGCCTCGGCCGAACTGCAAAACAAAAAAATAGCCGGGCGCTGTGGCGGGCGCCTGTATTCCCAGCTACTCGGGAGGCTGAGGCAAGAGAATCGCTTAAGCCCAAGAGCTGGAGGTTGCTGTGAGCAGTGTGACGCCACGGCACTCTACCAAGGGTGATAAAGTGAGACTCTGTCTCTACAAAAAAAAAAAAAAAAGAATACTTTAAAATCTCTATCTCAATGAATGAATTCATGAAGTAATCAAGAATACTCTATGACCTGGAACATCTCCAAATTCCACAAAAGCCAATCTCTGAGTAGCATGTATCTAATTTCAATTCTTTATCAATTTCCCTAAAGCAAAATTCCATATATCATGTAGCTTATAAATGAAATGTGTGCTACTGAAATGTATATATAGCATTTTGCAAGTATTCTAATCATCCTAAACCATCTTTTTTATTTTGAAGCTCCTGTTTTCAGAAAATGGAAATGTATCTAATGTTCTGTAAATCAAATGGTATTTCCTGAACATGAATCTTAAAAATGCCGCTTTACTGCCTACCATCCCACACCTACCCTTTAAAAATGACTTTCTTTTCACACAAAGTTTTTACTCTCTGCCACATCAACTAAGCAAAACTATTAAACGCTATCCATTTTCTTCCAACTTAATGGACTTTTATAAACTTTTTTCAACTAAAATCCATATGTAAACATATAACAACTTATAAAACCAAGTCTTTTCAAAGTAACTTTTTATGGCTTACAGAACTATACTTATTCTTAAAGTCTACATACTTTTTACCATTTCTTCCTGCAAGATCCTTACCACATAGGTGAAAAAAATCTTAGTATAGTTATAATCTTTTCATTATGATTAAGTAACTTGAGTTCTATAGAAAGACAGCTTAGCTTCAGATCCTGGTCCTACCACTTACTAGCTCCATGGACTTAGTAAAGCTCCTTAGCCTCTCCTGTGTCTGAATATCCTTCTCCATAAAGCAGGGATAATAAATAGCCCTACCAATCTCACAGGGCTGTTTTGAGGATTAAATAAGATAATGTTCCTAAAGCACTTAGATCAATGACTTCACATAGTAAACACTGATTATAGGTGATATTCAGGAAGAGCATAGCAGTAGTAGCAATTGTCACTTAACGAGAGGACTTTGGAGTACAGTAGCTCCTGAGCCCTGCACTTACGGGCTCTCTGACCTCTGCCAAGTTACTCTACCAGAATCTGGTTTTATTATGACTTAAAACTGAGATAATAGTGTCATGACTAAGGTTATTGGAAAGATTAAATAAACTAGTGTGTATATAATGCTAATATGGTACCTAGCACCCAATTAGGGTTCTACAAAGAATAATCTTTATTATTAATATTATTGGTTATTCCTTTGTAAACATTAAGGGAACTCACATTAATGAAAAAGAATTCCTTTCTACAAATATTTAGTAGATTGTGTGATGTCCTGCTCTCTGAGAATGTGGTCAAATTCCAGTACATATTCAAGACATGTCCTGCTCTCTGCTCACCTTGATCTCTTTGTTTATGGTATTATATTTTATTTTCCTGGAAGATATTCTCCCTCATATGCTACTTCTTAGCCACCTGGCCCACACTACCCATGTAACTTCTACTCATTTTGCAGTATTAGCCTAAAAGTCACTTCTTCAAGTGACTTAGAAGCTCCAGAAATCAACACAGGTTGGCGGAGACCTTGATTACCACCTTGATTATGTCCTGGTCTAGGTTAAGCCCCCCATTTGCTCCCCTCCACATAGCACCATGCACTTCCTTTCATGACTCATATCATTTGTCATTACCATTCAATCCATGCATATTCTGCTAAGTTAAGCATTCAGGCAAGCTAGGAATGAAATCTGAATTATCCACTGCTATGACCCCAGGTATAAGGACAATGTACATAGTATGACTATGCTCAGAAAGAGAATACATCAGTGAAACACAGAGGCTAAGATAAATGTTATTTGAAGAGGTAACAACCACATACGAGGGGAGTTTACAGGAAGGAAAGATTCTATTCTAAAAGAATGCTGGGGAAAGTATTGTAGATAAAGTGAACAACATTCTCAGACTCTGAGAGAGTTCTTAATAAATGGCATCCCCTATCCAAGTTCTGAACAAGATGACAAACAAAACAAAGAAAAAACATGTAAGCTGAAATAAAGAGTTTATTGATTTATTGCAAGATGCTAAGTTGAAGGATGCAGTTTTCTTCAGGAACCAAATGTGCCTGCTAATGGAATCCCCGAGTCAGGCCGACCCGTCCATCTAGTGGCAGCTACCCCAGACCTGTGCACGGGCCCAGCAAAGTGGCAACTTCAGCAGTGAGGTCCCAATCTAAAAATGGCACAGATATGAATGATAGCATGTTCATTCTCCCCAAATGTATCTTTAAAGTCATTCCATTTTCCCAGAGACAGAAAAGTTTGGGACAGAAGGAGACCAATAATATATTTAGGATATTTTTTTTCTCATAGAAACTAAGAGTAGGGGAAGATATTTTCTCCTAATAAGAATAAGCAAAATGTGTGCTGGGAATGAGCATGTAAGGAAGATTGTTTGGGTTCAGGGCATTTGAAAGGACATAGCAGGGAATGAATTTGAAATGATGGGTTAGGGTCTCAGGGAGTACTCCAACTGTTATAGGCAAATATTTCCAGATAATTTATTAGGCAAGCTGTAACCCACTGGGAACTTTCTAGATAGGGTATCACTTGATCCAAGCTTCTCAGAGTGGCAGCATATAGCACAACAGTGAAATGGTGGACTCTGGAGCTAAACTGCCTGGCTTTCTAGTTTTCATTTTCCTGCCAATGAAAAGTCTAGGGCAGCGAGAAAACACTAGCTTTGATTTAAGCAAATCTGGATTCAATTCTCTCTTCTGCCATTTAGTTCTGAAATATCAGCTAAGCTACTTAACTTTTCAGCCTGAGACGCAGTTTTGTCATCACTACACCTATGTTGCTGGGTTGAGATTAAATAAAATGATGCATGGAAACTGGGTAGCAGTGAATAGACACTCAGTTAAGGGGTATGATTTTTTATTATTATTGTGTAATCTTACAGAACATATATCCTCTGAAAGTATACACTAAATCTTCTTCATCCTGTACATAATTGTTTGGGGGAATAGAAAAGTACCATACCATGGAAGTGACATCATAAAAACCAATTTGATATTACAAAGAAAAAGATGAGTTAAAGCGTCTGGCCTTAATGCTGGGTGTATGGAAGTGTTAATAGCATTAGTAGGTGTAACCTACTTTATTCTAGTTACATTTTAAGTTCTTTAAAGAATAACAATGTTCTAAATATAAATATAGGTCATAGTTCTGAGAACTGAGAGCTGCACTATATGTCTAAGAGAGACCAAATAACTCCATGTCTTGTCCTTATATGCCATTGTTTAATAAATAAAGTTTTCTTCTCTTTTTTTAAAAACATATAATGGTTCTTAGCAAATGTTATCAAATGGCACATTAGAATAGTTTACACTGGGTCCATATCATTTGATAATCTGGCATTAAAACAAGGAGATATTGGGGAAAAGAATAATATTAGCAAATTCATTCCTCTTAGGACAAAGCCAAAAAATATCTTTTTAGTTACAGTGAGCAGCACAACAGAACCTGCTCTAATCACATACAGATGATGGGAATTTGTCTAATGTTTTATGGTGAATCATTGATGCGGCCAGCAGGAGGAAAATTTGTAGAAATAAAATCACCTTGACAGTAGAGTACCAGGGTCAAAAAGCAAAGTAAAGTCAATGTTCTTAGCTTTAATAAAAACAGTATGATCTGTCATCAACACAGCACTTTTACACTCTTGGACAATGCACTCCAAGATCTCCTGCTGGGTTTCATTTGATTTCCACCAAAACTAACAAAGGACAACTTATAGCTGGTGATTCACTGTGACAGGAGAAAGCCATAAAGAAATGCATGTTTAGAGCCTTGTAAATAAACAGTCTCCGGTGTGATTTTTTTCAGTACAAATAACCTTATCCTGGCGGTAGAGGAACAACTACTGGGCTTTTCTAAACTATGAATCTCTGTCTAAAGATTAAGAAAAAGCAATTATTTTTCAAGTCATTGCCACACATCTTAGGCTGTTCTCCAACTGGGCTGCACATACTCTGTAGGTAAGAAATAAAAATGCAAGACTGGAATCAGAAGAGTGCCATGTAGTCTCGTAACAATACTGCCAGATAGCAAAGCCAAACAAACAGAATCATGAATAATTTAACAGAAAGATTAAAAGAGATTGTCACCAGGGTTCTATCCTAGGAAAGGTGCAAATTCTGTAACAAAAGCTCTCATGCTTCATCTCTAGACAGTTTTCTTTCCCAGTCAGAGGAAGTAAGACGCGAAACCAGAAAGCACAGATTTCTAAAAATAGGTTTTAATTGAACCTATTAAAGGTTCATCATTGTTATAAATTTTAGACAGAATCTCCAGTTAAACCAAAGTAGTAAAAAACTGATAGCATATTAGTTATGAATAACGATTACTAATTACATAAATTTTGTGTCTCTTGAAATGTTTACCAACTTTTCTTTGAAGTTATATACTAAAGTTGTAAATATCATTACTGATTTATTTCATCACATTTCCAGTTTATAAAATGATATTTAATATCCACCCAATATCCAAAATCCAGGATGTCATGAAAGTTAAAATAAATGACCATAAAATATACTTATTTGGAAAATAATATTAATAAAACATCTCATCTGTGATAACTGTTTTTTGTATGCATGTAAAACTAAAATACTACAAGTTACCATCAATTGCAGAAATTAGATCTTTTCAGTTTCACTCTGAACTTGGAGCTGTAGCCCTAAGTAAAATAATGAAAAGGAAAACTTGATAAGGAAAAAAAGAATAAATGGTTTGAAACTGCTCTGATTTTTTAGCCATATTTAAACTATTCCATTTTAATGGCTCCTCTAGTTCATTATTGTTCCTTACCAACAAAACCTTACAAACATTATTTCTACAACTGTGTTTGTTTTAGAAATAATTGGACATGATGTGGTAGATCAGAACTTTATCCTAGTTTCACTGCCATTAATAACTCCTATAGCCGCTAAAAGTAAGGTGCTGTACTACTTACTCCTAATATGAATCGTTTTTTAACCCCTGAGAAAGTGACATTTCGCTGGTCAAGTTTCAAGGGCTTCACCTTCAGTAATGTCTTCAGAGCCTCTCCAGAGTTTATCTATAAAAAGATCCCAACATCCCACTTTGAATTATCTTAGTTCTACCTTTGAGATGATTAAAGATATAATTATATTGTCTTAACATTTTTTTTTGGTTTCACTTTTCAGAAAGAAGGAATGATGAGGTAATAAAATAGACAATTTCAAAAGCAAACTGATATTACTTTATCTGGTTAATGTGAAAGAATTTTTTTTTCCTATCACATCAGAAAGTAATTTACTTAAAGGAGAGATAGTTATGATAAAACTCAATTTAAACAATGTGGTTTTAAGATTTGATAAGATTTAGAAGACCTTGTTATTTACATTAAACCCTAGATTCTCAGTTCAGTTAACCTTTCATGTCATCACAGTATTTTCCAAGAGTGATAGGACAATGTGATTTTAGAGTCGTCACTAAAATATTTTTGAATGATATTTTTTAAATGTTAGAATGCCTAAACATAAAAAGAAAAAGAAAAATTGGAATCTGTCTAGGTGGTATGACTTTCTCTGTGTGCTCCAGATCTTCTCTTACAGAGCCTCTCAGAGTTCTGGTCTCCTCACCTTATGTTCCGATGGCTTCCGTACTCCTTTGATGGGAAAGTCATTAAATCACCTTTAGATTACTATACAAAGCCTTACAGTTGACCTTCCTACAGAGAACCCCTTCCTCTTCCAGGCTACCTACATGTCAATCAAATTAAATCTTCCTAAAATATCACTTTCATCATGTCCCATCTCCCCTACAGGAGCCATTAGCTGACCATCTATGCTCAGAAGGAAATGCAAGTCTGTGCTCACATGTCCTGACACCACAGAAGTGCACCAACAATGTTTGTCACCTACGTGCCTGCCTCCATCAGTCTGATGCTCCCACTTCTCATCGAGTTGGGTGTCTCCTTACATGGCTTCATAGAAGATAACTTTTCCCCCACTCTCTTTGGCTATGCTCTTTCTCTTGTTGATATGCTTCCCCCTCCTTTTTTCCTAACCTCATCTCTAAGGCTCATTTTTCCCTTGAAAGTGTCTTGAAGGCTCCGGCCAGCATAGTTCACAAGTCCCTTTGTATTCCTTCCACAATTGAAGGCAATACCAACAATTACCATCAACATTTGTTAAATCTTTTCTATGTAAAAGACACCAAGCTAACCATTTATATATTAGATTATATATAATTTATACAAGGTACAAGTGCTACATAGCTAGCTCATTGCTGAATATCACTACAGTCACCTTTGATTTACTCCCCTTGGGTGCCGAGTCCACCCTTGAAAGCAATTTTGGAACTTGTTTTCTGGAATAGCCACAAGTGCTATCATTGTAGGAGGACTAACAATTAAGTTCTTAAACTTGTCGCTGCACACTTACATTGGCAGCACCATACAAACAACTCAAAAAAGTTTCATAACCTGGATATATCAGTGTCTCACAGCAGTGTTTGTTTCAATGTGTGGCAGTGTCTTGCTGAGTGGGGTTCATTATTGTTGCATGTTTTAGTGTGCAGAATGATTACAGCTTTGATGGTCATTCCAGAAAAAGAGTTCCAAAATTGCTTTGAGGGATGGACAATACTGCAATTCTTATGAGAATTACATTATAGTACATTACATTACAAAGTAGGTCCTATTGTCTCAAGGGTGAGTGCTGGTGTCACTGCATAGCTTCCCAGGAAGAGTATTTCAAAGGTGACCATAGTGATATTCAGCAACGAGGTATGTAGCACTTTTTCTAAGATGAGTTTGTGAACTTAATTACTAGACCTTGTGTATAGTTAATATAATTTACACATTAAATTGTATATAATTTTATATAAATGTAATGATAACTAATACATGGCCCATGAAGACAATAGCACCTACTTTGCATTATATGCATGTATATGTACATACATACATCCATACAATGTAATTCTCATAAAAGTTCTATGAAGGGCAAGGGTGAGTAACGTGAGGCTTCAAGAGTTTAACTAATTTCCCTCTTTTCATTAGACCACAGGCAACAGAGTTGGGAGTTAGCGTCTTACTCCCAAACTATTATACTTTAAATATCAAATAATGTTTTCACCTATTTCTTTGGTATGTACCAGAAGGCTATAAGTTCCTTGAGGGCAAAGATTTGGAAGATCAGCAAAAACCCTACTGATTGCTAAAAACTACATGAAGTGTTATTTAAATGAACAACACCTCTGAATCTCCTTTTCTGCTTTCATCCCCTTTTCTATCTCTTATTTATCTCTGTTGTAGCAGTTAACTGGATTACTGTGGTCAAAAAGCATATAGGAACCAAAATTTGAAGTAAAATTTATTGCTATGACTTTGTCCAAGAAGCGTATAAAATAGGAAGAAGAGAACAAGTGAGCACTGAAGAGCTAGAACACACAAACATAAGCCTGTTGTTAGTAGAATTATTCTCAGCAAACAGAAAAGTGAATGGAGTTATATAGGTTTTTTAATGATTTTACAACAGAGGAAAGTTTGAGCAGTGCACACATATATGCATGTGAGCTTTCTAGGGGCGTTGATGAAGATTATGTCCAGTTCAACACAGTGTCAAGTGCAATTTTAAAATGCATTGCCCCATCACTGGGAATGTAGATGACAGCTTGCTGAGCCATCCGGATCATATCTATTAATCATGGGCCCACTTTGCTCCAGGCCCAGTGCTCACTTCTAAAGGAACAATCGGGACAGATGCAGCCACAGCTGCACTCACCAAAGCCCACCTCCACACAGGCCTTCTTTAATAACCCTGCTTGGAAGTGGTTTCTTCTCCCTCCAAAATCTTCTAAAACTTTCTCGAATCTTATCTCACTTAGTACCATGTTTAAAAGCACAGATGTTGAAGCCAGATTACTGGGTCTGAACCCAATTGTTACATTTTCTAGCTCTATGATTACGAGCAAGTTACCGAATCTCTTAGTGGCCCAGGAGGACAATATGACCTATATATTTAGTTGTTGCAAGGATTAAATCAATTAATACATACAAAGTATTGAACATTCCAGGTGAGTGGTAACAGCTTCATGGCTATTCACTGCTATCACTCTTACCACCACCACTATCATCATCATAACTTGGCACCCATCTTTATATCCTTGCACAGCAGTAATTTTTATATGTTATTCAGGGAAAATGCATAATCTTTTGTATATCTTCTTCCAGAGACTGACACTTTGCCTTTGCAATTCTACCATTCATTGATAGGCATTGTATGCAGACATTTCATTCTATAGGCAAATACATGGAAAATGCATTTTCTTTAGAAGACAGCAGAGGGATCTCATTTTTTTTTCCTATGAGTAGAACTCTAATTTAAGTCTCAAGAGACTGTTTCTTTCCTATCAAAATCATAGTATGGTGCCCATTAACTCTGCAGCAGTTTTGCTAATAAACTCTAAAAGATTATACCCTAAGATGGAGTCAATTTTGAAAAACAGGCAAAGAGGCAACGAGCTTGATAAATACAATGCTACCAGTAAAAACTCAAAGTATATTCTCTATAAACATTAAGGCAAGATGTGAGAGAAAGGATCTTAGATAAATCATTTCAAATATAGAGTCAATTGCTTTGCTTTCAATCCCCTTGAAAGGAAAAACGATTATGCTTTTTAGCTGTCAGAACAAAACTCTAGGGTAATTCATAAAGCATTATATTAACACATATAAAACAAAATGAAAAACAGCTTCACAGTATGACCTTACACTTGAACAAAATCTGGAGCAAGTGTATTGGAGGCCAGATTAATACCCAGTTTACCAGGCAAATAAATTCCTCTGTGGGTCACTCTCCAGCTTCTTTATTCTGCCTATTGGGGGAACAAAAGCTCTAGTTTTAAAAAGAACATAGATGTGTTAAAACAAAATAGAGACAACTATTCAAATCAGAGTCACACAGTTTCTCTTTCTTCATTGAGTGGGTTTTTTTAAGGTTTTAGATGTAAACAAATTAGGACAGATTCACAAATTATAGAAAAGATTGGAATTGCACTTAATAGGAAGGACATAAAATAGCATAGTGCCGTTTATGTTACCTGTGTGTATTTTAAGTATGTACATTGAACATCATCATACACAAAAAGGAAGTGTATTTACTACAGAGGAGACAGTCGGCTGAGTCTCTTCAAAAGCAGATATTTCAAAGTTTACTTTCACATGGGTTTTCACTTTTTGACCTGCTCTTGACCTGGGTAATTCTTGCAGACCAGTGACTTTAACAAGGCCTGGGATCTATTAAAAGAGTGGTAGCCTGCCTTTTACCGAGTAGCACGCTGATGGTTTAAAGTAAATGTTATGGTTTGTCACAGGAACCAATTTGGTTACCGTTTGTTCTTCCTGCCTCTGCCTGCTGATATTTTTGCAAGTGTTTTCCATTCTTTAAATTCTATAAAGAAATCTGTATGCTGTTATTTTAAACTTCAGCGTCTCCTTTTTTTTTTTTTTTTTTTTTAGCAATTCATATTTTAAACCTGGGCAGCGCACCCAGATTTTTCTTTGTGTACTCCTTGTTGAACTCATGGTGCTTCAACACGAAGCATAGTTATCTTTTAAGTACTACATAATTATTAAGTCACTCAGATTTGACCAGATGTTGAAATCCTATTGACACAAATGTTGGCCTAGGTTTGAAAGGAACAACATAAATAAGATATGCATCAATTACAAAGTAGAAGAAAGAATATTGTAATGTTGCCGTTTACATATCACATTATTAATGAACTGATGGGAGAATTTCATAAGTTTCTTGCTAGATAGCTCTTATAGGCTAATCACATGTAAAACTAATTTTACAGGGTTTTCTTATATCAATTAACTAGGGATCAATTTGAGAGGTGAACTTAATGTAACACCAACTTTAGTGTAAAAAGGAAATATAAGCAAAAATTTGTTGGCTCAAGTTTGTCACAGAACATAAGTAGGTTCACTGAAGTGAGTTTTTTACCCCTGACAGCATAGACAAATATTCTATATATTGTGCAAATCCTCTCACTATGTCTCTTTGAATACTTTATTTTCATTTTCTTCAAGCCAAAGAAATACCAGTGCTGTATAGTAATGCTTTCAAGTATTATTACCAATCATAATCACCAATGCGCCTGAATATTAACAATGCTTCTAAGTATTATGTGTCTTTATGTTTATCATTGCTAAATAGTCCTATGGTTATGAAGACTAAACAAAAAAAGGAGGGAAGTGGGGGAAGAATTAAGAAGCAGTTCCATATTTTACTATGATAACCATAAAACATAAAAACTACTGCACATACATACATATAGTTCATAATCGCTTATTTTATTCCAAGTAAAATACCTTACTTAAATAGTGCTAAATTTATTTTGTTACAAAAGTATTTGCTCCCCTACTAGCTATATCTAAATACACATAACAGTGAGTACTCAGAGTTCCCAAGTGCTTTAAATGTATTGTTTTCTTTATTCCTCGTATCAACCCTTTATAGCAGATGTTGGGATTTTTGATTTCAGAAGACTTCCCTAGGGTCAGAGATGCTAACAAATTTGACCAAGTTCACAGGACTGGGTAAATGACATACAAGGATTCCAATAGATGACTGGAGGCCTGAGGCACTTTCCGGCACTCACTACCATCTTGAGAAAGCAGCAGTGACTGACAAGAGAGAGGGAAACAGAGATTAGGGTTGAAAAGCATGAATTAAATTAAACACAGTGCTTTGCCCCCTTGTATAAAGTATGCTGACCAGAGATCATTAGAAAGATTGCTTACTAGGGACAAACAAGTTATTGTTTTATAAAGAATGCAAATTCAAAATCTATTCAAAGGACTTAATTTAATTAGCACTAATTAACTGGATACACAAACTCTCTTTTTTTGTAAGGTAAAAAGAAGCATGGTGTTTTAGGAAGAATTGCAACTGATCTGCAAATCGCTCTGCAAACATGTATGGAGTGTGCACAGTGTGCCAGGCTCTGTGCTACCTTGTCATAACGCACTACTGAATGACACAGTCCCCGCGTACAAAAGAATGACACATACAAATACATGCAAAATGGCCTGGAAAGGGAACTAAAGGAGACTTGAAAAAATAAAACACAAAGTAAGGAATACTCAATTACCCTTAAAAAGTGCAGGAAGTCTATAAGGAAGGGAGAGGCATCAAGTGGGACTCATGATGGATGAGCAAGCCTGGCAGGAGACAAAAAGAGATTAAGGAGCTGGCAGAGGAATTAGCACATGTAAAGAAATGCAAGCCGGAAAACGCAAGACCCGCCAGACTCTAGTGCAACTCTCAAAACTCTCTGCACATCAGAAACACCGGGGGAGTTTTTAAAAATTCTAATGCCCCTGCTTCAACCAGACAAAATAATTAGAATGTCTGAGGGTGGGAAAGTAGGCAAGGGAAATCTATAGAGAATGCTAAGGTAGTTATGGAAACAAGAGCAAAGCTAAAAGTGGAAGAAGTGAAGCAGGTGTCCCACACTAAAACAGAAAGGAAACAAAATATTAACATGGCCATAGACAAGGCTTATAAGAAAATCCATGAAGCATTCTATAATTTTAAATGTGCATATACATTATATAGAATCTTTCGTGTATAGGACATATTTCACAGTTAAAAAGAAAAAGAATTGAATTACCTTACTTCTTTATTAGCTGCCACTTATGAATCTGATTCCGTGTCGTCTCTTTCTCCTCTGCTTTATTAAATTTTCACTGTCCTGCTTTCTCCAAGCAAGAAGAAATGAAATTGATATAAAAATAATTAAAACAATTACATTTCAAGGCATCCTCCTCAAGAATTTCCTGGACAATTGTCAGGATATACCCCCAACTTTGTTAATGGCCATAGAAAGTAGATTGATATTATTTTTTGTAATAATGTCACGGGTACAGGCCACATAGACCCAAAGCATCTACATAGGACCAAACTCAAGGCCAAATTTACCTGAATTATATTATGGTTAAACGTATCTACTAGAAAGAAACCATTGAAAATGTGCCACACTATGCCTTTTATCTTATATATTACAAGAAATTATAATCACAGAACTGAGAAAAAATTTATAATAGATACAAAATAAAAATTAGAAAGAAGATTGGGGACTAATAATTCCATGCTTCTAGCAGCATTGAAATGACAAGATAAATAATTCTTTAATAAACACCGAGTAGAAAGATTAGACATCTATAGTAAATAGGAATGCAAGTGATGAATGACTCTTTCTGTGCAGACATAGCCAGAGTGATGAGGCGAAAACATGTAAGGAAAAGCAACACGTGTGGTGTGTTTATATTTGTTTATTTTAATCTGAGGGAGAAAAACTAATTGTGCTCAGTGTTGAAGACCAGGCAGAATAAGATTACAAAATGAAGTTCTGCTGTCCTTTCTATTCAGCCAAATTGGATTTTACAAAAAGTTATTTTTTAAAAAGGTGGCGAGGCCCGGTAAGATGGCTCATGTCTAAAATCCTAGCACTTGAAGAGGCAGAGACAGGAGGATCGTTTGAACTCAAGAGTTCAAGAACAGACTGAGTGAGAGTCAGACCAGACTTAGCCAAGTGCCGTGGTATGCCCCTATCGTCTCAGCTACTTAGGAGGCTAAGGCAGGAGGATTGCTTGAGCCCAGGAGTATGAGGTGGCATTGAGCTATCAAGATGCCATTGCACTCTAGCCTGTGGCAAGAGGCTCTCAAAGAGAGAGAGAGAGATGGGGGGTAAAAGAGTAAACAACTCTTCTGATCTGAAGGTTCATGTCCCCCGAAATTCATACATCAATGGCCTAACCCCCAATTTTTTGGTATTAGGTAAAGCCTTCAGGAGATGAGCAGATAATGAGTATGGAGCTTCATGAACACGATTTGTGCCCTTATAAGACAACACATGAGAAAGCTTGTTTGTCTCTCATGGTCGTGTGATGATACCATGAGCTATTGGCAGTCTGCCACCCAAAAGAGGGACCCTGAACTAGCACCTGACCATGATGGCCCCTGATTTCCTTATCTGGACCTGTGAGAATCAGATTTCCTTTGTGTATAAGCCGTCCACCGCCTGATACTCCATTACAGCAACCGGAACTGATTGAAGACATGGGGCTATAAACATGTTAGGCTTCAGTGTAATCTTCTATAAAATAAAATGTTCAAAAGTAAGGATCAGTAAGATTTATTTAAAGGAGAAAAATTCTGCATCTATATAGAACAGAAATACCATTATCAACACATTTCAGAGAAAGCTGTGCTTTAATAAGAAGCTGTGGAAAAATCCACATAAACAAAATAATCCAAATTCAGATAGACCAGAGTATTAACTGTTCTGTGTCCTCACATAACATTATGTTATATATTTAATCAAATGCAAATTGAACTCACAAGTCTACCTGGTAATTATTAGAATCAATAGAACAGGCCAACGCTGCCATAAACCTCACAAACCCTTGTTTGGCTTTCTCTTCCGCAAATCACACGTGTGTGCAACCATATTCATTCTCTCCCTTTATCTCTCTCTTTCTCTCCTACACACACACACACACACACACACACACAATTTTGCTTACTCTCTTGTCAGACAAAAATATGTCTACTGATCTCATTTTCCAATATTCAGTAGAAAAACACTGTAAATATCTAACCTTGACCACTGATCTAATCCAGAAGATTAAACGAATCCAAGGAGTGAATTCTAAGATCCACTCGTCCTTCCCTGACCATTGCAATTTATGACTTTTTGAAAATCTAGGAATCCTGTCAATTGATTTCTATTATCTGCTATAGTCTTCACTGCTGTTCTCACAAACACTTGCAGACCACAAATTTTGTTCTTCTGTTCACTCAGATTAATTCAAATATTGTGCATGCCTCACAATACTATTGAAAAACAGTCCCCTCTCCTGTATTTATTGGAGGAAAATAATTTGATTTACAGTATATCTGTGTAAATAAGCTATCCTATGAAGGATAGAGAAAGAATTGCTGATATTTTAATACCAGGAGTTAAATTCTAATTAGAATAAATAGGGCACATCACCTCATTTTTACAATACTCCTAATTATAAACCTAGATGAAAGGTGTTATTTTTATGTACTGATTATTTAGGGAATTATCTGGTTGAGTTATAATTGTCATTATATTTTTAAAATGTTATTTTTACTGTTATCCCTGAAAAGCTTTGAAGTGGGTTCATATTTTAAACCCATTTTGCTGGTGAGAGAGTTGATGTATAAAGATGCCAAATAACTCACCAAAGATCACACATCTGAGAACTAAATTAAATTACTGAAAATAACTTTGAAAGAATAAAAGGTTATGTAAACATAATAGCATTAACAGATTATATAGAACAAAAGAGAGGAGTAAAAACAGACTATTACCTCACCTACCCTGATGTTTTCATTTAAAAAAATATGAAAAAACTCTTAAAAGAAATACTGTCTAATGCTAAAGTTTATAGTAAGAAAAAAATTATATATGTAAATACAGATGAGGGGGCTTCTATAGAAATATAAGAAGCTGAAGAAAGTAAAAGTTTTATAAAACAGGTTGTTTCAAAAGTTGCTTTCAATGCCTCCTAAACAACCTTCCTCTTTAAAGAAAAATAAAATTGAAGACCTTTTCGAGAGTTTATGCTACCCCAGTTAGGTAGGTATCAATCCTGAAGGGCACGTTTTCATTTTCTAGGCATGGAGTGCTCGAGATAGTGGCTTTTCAGAAAACGGTACTGCAGATGTTAAATGCATCAAGTAACCCTAGCAAGATAATTCTTGTCCTGGAGAATAAAGTGTCCTCATGATGCCTGATCAACATCATGAAGAGGACATGGTTAGTAAACAATGAATATGAATATAGAGATAAATATAGATGTCTAGTAATAAAAATTTACAAGTAGAGATTACAGAAAGGGTGAAAAAAGCAGGAGCTTGCTAAAACTGGCACCCTAACCCCTCTCCTCTCACCCACTCCAGTGCTGAAGCCTCTTCCACATCACAAGGGAAAAAATTCCCTTGAAATTTGCATTGTTACTCTATTTAATATCTCTGTTAGCATCAAATGGTTTGTAACAATATATCTGGTTTGTCTGTGACCATCCACTCGTTAATCTCCATGGAACTGAGTCTTCAAACACAAGTCTGTAACTAGGCCTCCTTCCCCAAATGTCAACAGCAAACCATTCTTTTACTTTTGGTCTGTTGGGCATTCTTCCTCATCACTTGTCTTCTTGAAACTCGCTTGTCCTTGCCAAATCTTCCGCTTATGATGCCCTCTCCCCCAGCTGCCCTGTCTCCATCTGCCTTGCTGCCTCTACTTCCCTGTTCTACCTTCAGAGTACCAACTTTACCCTGAGATAGTGGTTCTCAAACTTGACTGTGTGTCCAAATGTCCAGGAGGGATTATTAAAAAAAAGAAAAGAAAAAGATTGCTGGACCCCAATTCTCAAGTTTCTGCTTCGGTGGGTCTGGGCCAGGCCTGGTAATTTATGTTTTTAACAAGTCAATTGATACGGATGCTGCCAGTCTGGTAATCATACTCAGAAACCAGTGCCCTAAAACTTGGCCCTAACTTTTTTTTCTCTTATATATTCTTATTCAGAAACTTTACCTATTCTGATTATTTTAACTCCTTCCTCTCACAGATAACTCTCAACCTGTTATCTTCAATCGCGGGCTCTCCACTCAACTTTATTCTCCCATCTGTCACTTCCATTTCCATGTGGTTGTCCTCCACCACCTTGAACTTAATATGTCCAGCCCAGCTCGTCATCTTCCCTCACAGAAACAATTCTTCCTCGGGATTTTCTCTTCCCTGCCCTTTAAGTGGAACCATCATTTTCCCTGTGATCCAGGTTCAATCTGAGGATATCCTTTTTCTCCCCCTGTCACCCATCAAGGATTGGGTATCTTGCCTCCCCTTCTGTTTTTACTATGCATGCCATTGCAGGTATGTATTACTTCACACCTGGACTTTGGTAATCACTTACTTTATCTTCCTTCCCCAAACGTTCCCTACACGTACATACTACTGTCAGGTTAATCTCCCTCAAATGCAGTTTGTAAACTTTGATAGTTTACCATTGTCTGTGGCAGAGCTTTTCAATTGATGTGGGCTATGAATGGATTACAGGTGTGCTAGTATATCAGTTTCCTAAGCCATCAAGATATCCGGCCTAGCCTGGGACAGCTGAGCCTCAAACAGCCAGAGCCAGAGGCAACCAGATGGCCAGCTCCACTTCTCCCACTACCCACTCCCGTCCTGGGGTCAAGGTTGACTCTGTAGAGGCTGATCTTCCTTGACAGTGCTCAGAAGACCTGGTCAAGAAAGCTAAAGAGGGTGTTAGACTAAGAACTCTGCTTATACAGAAGCAGAAAACACCACCCTCATTTTTAAACTTTCTCATCTAGTTCGAAGTTGAAGTATCCACTACAGATAACTTTTTACATTTAAGTTAAAGGAAAAGCGTGCACAGCACTATGTGAAATAGAAAACGTATCATTAGAGAAGGTAGGACAGGAAGAGTTAAAAGCATGTTATAGAGAAGAGAAAGGCAACTTAAAAAAAACTTGAGTGGATTTGGCAAAAATAATTTCAACAAGGATGATACTGATGGATGACAGAAGACATGGGAGTTGGGAAAAGAGTGAAATATTCCCTGATAGTCAAGATCAGGCAAAGGCAAACGCAGAGCCTGATGACCTGAACTTAGAGTCTGACTTGACTTTGTACAGCTATTTGGCCTTGAGCAAGTTGCTTGACATCTCTGCACCTTGGTTTTCTTCTCTGTGTGACATATTAGCTCCTGCCACGTACTGTTATTGTAAGAATCGAATGAGTGATATACACAGAGCACCAGGGAGCTAGGACGTCCAGTGAACTCTAAGTGATCTCCAGCCCTGGGTGCTGCCCGTGCTCACTACAGAGCTTCCTGCAAAGACAGTAAACACTGGGATGAAACGCTGAATCATCCGTTCTATTCCTGGAAAAAGAAGGAACAAATCTGATAGTCCAGGTAACAAGTATGGCATCATTATCTGTAAGCTTTATGTCCTTTATATCTGAACAATGTATTCATATTATGTTTATAAAATGTCACTGCAGAATACTATTCTTCTCAGTTTACTATCAAGTTTGTTTGCCCCAGAAACCAGAGGTTTAGGATCCATTTCTAGAATCTTAATGTCATGTACTTTCGAATAAGAAAAAGATTTCCATGAGAATTGTTTTAAATCGTAATGAATTCAAAAACTGCATCAAATTTAGATTAAGTTAAAATATTTTCAGCCGCAAGTTTTTCAATGACGTAAATAATAGTGGTTATTACCCCTGAAAATAAGAAACTCAATAATGTGAAAGTTTTGGGTCACTTTCCCTGACATTCTATGGCTTCCTCTAAGTCCTCCCAAATTCTTTGGGTCTCCTCTTGATGACAATGTAGCTTCTGCAGCTTCTACAACACAAACTTGCACAATAGTGTCCAAGAAGGAAAGAAAAGAGGCTGTCCTCATGTCTCTTTTAATCAGAGTAAAAATATTTGGCAAGAATCCTCATACTTTCTCTTTTATCTCCTTATCTAAAAAGCAATAGCGTGGTCACCCTTAGATCAGCCACTATGCAAAGGGAATGGGATTATTGTGATAGTTTATCAGCCATGATCTAATTCACAGGCCTGGGCACACCTTTTCTGAGTGCAATGTACCCTGATGTCTGAACGAAGTCATGTTGCCCTGACCAAGGAAAAAGGTAAACACACAGTTGTGTCTGGCCCACAGTTGGTTAGGGACATAAATCCTAAGTGCCAGATTCTAAGGTACTAGAGATCAGCATTGAACAAAGCACCATCTTTGCCCTTAAATTCCAAGAATGGAAGAAAAAGTATCCAATGTACTCAGCCCTAATATGAAGCTAATTTATAGCTTTCATATGAAGGCTAAAACCCAATTATAGCATAGGAATACAGGGAAAGGGGAAAGGGAGGGGAGGGGAG